>JAQIXX010002070.1:0-27387 GCA_034700605.1 Willowsia nigromaculata
AGGTAGCATTTGTCTGTGAGCGGTGTGTGTACCAACTTTTGGGCATTACCCTGATATTCGTAGGAATACAGGAACTCGGCATCTGCCATTCTCACAACTGCCGAGCCATCATCCCGAATGTAAAAACGTAGTTGTTTCTGCCAACTCCAGTCAACAACAGACCCACTCTTCTTATCAATCAGGTACTCCACCACATCCATTTCATGGATGATGTCTAATATCAAATCTTTCAGTTTCAATTCCAAAACTTTTTGCTGCAAGTTTTCGTCAGCATCCTTGGGAGGGTCCTTTGCCGTGAAATTAGTGTAAAAGTGCAGTTCATCTTTCAGCTTGCTTAGATACTCCTGCAACCGCTGGGAGCGAATAGCTTCTTCACAGCGCTCAGTAAAAACTATGGCATTTCCCAAGCAGAGAATTTGTGCTGGATACTTTTCAAGTTTTATATCTCTGGGATGATGCTTCACGTCAGAGATGCAGTCCAAAAGTGAAGATTTTAATGTATACTTCATTTCATTGGATAGTTCACTAAGCCACTCCTCCACATTTGACACTATCTTCACTTTTGATTTGAGGGGAACTACTTCACCTTCCAAGGATTTCATTGCTGTGATATGTTGCTCACCAGGGTCAAACTCGACATTGTAGATTCCTGCAAAAAGTTTCTTCAAATGGGCCTGGATTACTGCGGGCTTTGTAGACTGTCCCAAAATTTCCAGCAAGTCATCATCCCCAATAAAGTAGAATCTTGGAAAACCAGACCGCTTTCGTTCCAAAAACTCATTCAAACTGGATTGGCATCTGGCTAATTGGTCAAGCAGCATGTTTAGACGATTTCGAATTCCTGAAATCTTACATAGATTGACCACCCTGCTGTCTGATTTGATTTTGTCCATTATCAAGCGGAAATCATCGTCAATACGGCGAAAACGTTGTTGTTCCGTCTCCAAAACACCATGGCTGAAAATGGGTTCAAGATACACCCATCTTCGTTGTATTTTATTCAGTGATTGTAGATATTCATCAATGTCTGCTAGTCGAGTTTCCCAAACGGTTATTCTATCCGCAAAATTTGAGTAGAATGGGGATGTTTTAATGGACTGTAAGAGACTCTGGTTGTCTCCAAGTTTATTCAGAACAGATTTGAAATCCTGAATTATATGAATAGTTCTATTTTGAGAGTCTTTGTTTTCAATCAGATTGAATTTGGCTTCAATTTCCCATCCATCCAACTCATTCAACGCTTGCTGCACAACAATTTCTCCAGACGCACGAGTATTCAACTCCTTCAAGTCCTTCACCTTATCTCCGATTGTTTCTCGGACTAGAAGGAAATCTCCAACTTTCAACTGACCTAACGGTTTGCTTGGCATTTCCAGGAGACTGTAGAGCTCATACCAGTGCTTCTCGGAGAATATGTCGCCACGAATAAACTTGAGGTTTTGGGTGATTCCGGAATAGCTTTCTATATCCCTCAGCATACGAATTATCAGATCAGACTTGGGTTCTGCACGGAACGTTTCATCCCATTTTTGGAGGAATTCTTCGAAACGGTATGGCTTTGCTCGGAAGATTATCCAGTCCTCTTCTTCAAATTCCTTCAAGCCTGCACGGAATTCAGATAGTTTGTCCCAGGTTTTGGAGATGGATGCAAGGTCCGCATCAACTTCTTCAATGAATGGAAACTCAACATTGTCCACGTGAAGATTTTCGCAAGACTCCCTGCAAGATATTTTATAATATTTTATTCAAAGGATTTTTAAAATTCATATTTGAAAATTGTAACTTCACTTACGCCACGTGCTTTTGCTTTTCCATCAATTTAGCCCACTCCCCCTTCATCTGATTGATAAACTCGATCATCTCATCAAACTTTTGTGGATTCTTTGTCGCATCACTGTTCACAGGCTTTAGCTCGTCCCATCTCAACTTGAAATGTTCCATTTCATTGTTCACTTGTCGTGCTTGGCTTTGCAGGTTAATTTTCAAGTTTTCCACTTGTCTGCCGATGATATGCTGGTGGTTTTCCATGATACTATTGAATCCATCCCAGAGTTGTCGCACCCTCGTCAGATCAACTTTCTCTTTGGTCCATGTAACCAAAGTTTTGTTTTTCTTTTCAATTTGATCCAGCATATCTTTCACTCTTGGCATTTCAAGGGCCAAGTTCTCCTTAGCTTGATTAGCCTTTGTGATCTCTTCCACGGATTGGGGATCTTCTTTCAGTTTTTCAATTCCATCTTGAAGAAACCTCTCCGCGGTGACCATATCTTGAATTATGGAATTATTCAAGAGGGTTACAAGAATCTCCCAGTATTTCCTGTTCAGCAACTCGATTTCCAAACGAAGCAGCTTGTAGCTCACCAAAAAGCAGCCAATCTTCTCATCTGAGCAATTCAGTCTAATAATTTCCTGGCCTTTATTCTTACTTACACGGAAATTCTTGTCCCAATCCTCCGCTGTCAGCAGGTACTTTTTACTGAGCGATTCAATATCCGCAGACCCCAGCGCAATCCACTCCACAAACCTCCCCTGCACTCCAAGAAGCCTATCAAATAGTGTTTCTGCATCTCTGTAAATCTTTTCAAACCGATGTCCATGTCGTTTCAGAATTGTGGGAAATATCTGCTCGCTGTCGGGAACGTCATCACTCACATTGAAATAGTTTGGAATATTCAGAAACTTTCTAATATTTCCGTAGTAGATCTGCTTTAATTCTTCGAGAGGAGGTTTGAATTGTAATTTTCCTTGTCGGTACACCAGCTCTGCCTGAATTTCTGGGAGATTATCGTTGATAGAAGATAAGCTCAAGAGAAACTGCACCTCCAACGCTTTATATAACTGTCGATCCCAGTGATTCTTCCAACTTTTCATGTTTTTGTACCCTTGGCCTTCCACGTCTTTGATGATGCTACGGATCTGCTTAAGAACCTCCTTCCACTTTTGCTGCTGCTTGATTAAATCTGTTTCAAAGAGACTCATCACTCGATCCTTTATTTGGATGTGGAGAGCAGAGAGTTGATTGTTCTGGCGAGCCAAACTTGTGACAAGTTGCTTCAAGCTTGTAATGTACTTATCCACTTCTGCTGTGTTACTCCAAACAATGCCGTTTTGTTCCTGGACCATTTTTGAAAGGGCGACTGCAGTTTCCAACATCATTGCTCTTTGCGATGGAATCATTCTATCGCCGATTGTGTTATGGAAAGTGGCTATCTGATCCAGTTGTTGAGCTTGACGAACAAACTTTTTTGCCTCGCTAACTAGCTCTACCACTTCTCGTGGTATCCGATATCCAAGAATTAACAACTGTTGAGCTTCTTCTGAAATCTGGACTAGCTTTCCATTATACGTTACCTCCATTTGACGGCTCCCTTCTGCGAACTCAATGACAGGGTCATCCTTTCTTAGCGTTACTTCATTTCTTCTAAGAGATTGGAGCAGTTCCGATGACCAGTCCTTGAAGCAGCGCTTTTCCTCAAGGGTAATCGTTTCCAAAACCGCTGCAATTTTTTCAACTAAGCTTGGGTAGTTTGGCAAGTCCCTCAGGACCTTCTCTGCGACTTCGGCAGTTTCTTTTAGTTTAGCCTTCATGTGTTTCAGGTGATAGATATTGTTGATGGGCTCGGAAGTGCATGATGCTCTGCTTGAGATGGGAGGAAAGTTACGAGCCTCGAGAGTTTCATCAAAGTTTTCTGTGAGTTTAATAAAGGTCAAGAGGAGAGCTTCACGGTTTGAACGAAGCACAACTGATACTTTTGGGCGTTCGATGAGTTCCATGTAACGCTTGAACTCGGACAATAACTGTAAAACGAAATTATATTTTAATTACAAAGAACATGCTTATATCAAAGCGTCTTTAATGGATTAGCTGACCTACATCAAACTGCATAGAATCCTTGCTCAGTCTGCTTTTTAGTTTGTTTGCAATGGCTTGTTCTGCTGGTCCAATCAGCTTCTCAAATTTCCCCACGGCAGCTTGCCACAGGGGCTCAGTGTAACTGTTGTATAGGTACGGATTCATACCTTTCAACATATCAAACAATTAGTCTCAACCACATGTAACTCTGCGATAAAATTACGTGTTCCAAAACACTTCTCACCAGAAAAGGGGGCAAATGCAGTTTCAGACTTCAGTTCCGGATATTCCTCCACTGAAACGAGCAATGTTAGTTGCCTGTGAACAGTTCTTATTCTTTGCAGCTCATTCAATCTCTGTGAGTAGCTGACCACTAAATGAGGTACGTGTTTAGGTCCTTTGAATGGGCGAGTGGCGTCATTTGGCCATAGACTACCAGTTAGCTCGTTGCAAAGCTGGATTGCTTTACTCATGATAGAGATTCCCTAAAACATTTATGACATAGTCTTGATTGCACATTATGCTTTGTTTTGAGTATTTAAGTTTTAATTACCCAGCTTATCTGCTTCTCAAATTCATTATACGGCATGGAAAACGCATTGGTGGACTTGAGTGATTCTTCAATGCTGTGCACAAGTGTATTACCTAGAAGATAAGTACGCCATTTTTTCTACCGTGTTAATTGCGTTAGACTAAAAATCAAAATTTAAATGTTCATTAAGTGGACATACCGATTGCACTAAGAATCTGCAAAATTCGAATTTCCGAATAGTGACGCTCTCCCATATTCCACAAGTCCATTAAAGACACCTTGATGTTTTCAAATATTTCCACACCACTTGTCCAGTCAGTCAAGCTCCTATTTTCATTGTACACATGAAATAATGATCATGGAAATGTTTATAGAAATGTATTGGATGAAAAAGATTGGTTGGTTTAATTTACTTTAACTCTGCATTAATGCCTTTGACGATTTCTAAGATGCCTTCAGCTGCAGTCGCCTCATCGCGCGTGCGTGCATTGGGTATCGCGTCTTGCCAGATATGCTCTTCATTATCCAGTGAACTGATTGCTAGTATACCATTTAGGATTATTGTTATTAGCAAACACCAAAAAATTGATTATGAACTTCTAAACGTGATGCTGTGGTCATTACCATTTTCGTTGGAGTTAAGGTTTGTCTGGTGTCTGACCATGTTCCCAAGCATTTTCTCCAGGTTAACCATTAAGTTGGTTGCTTTTGAATCGAAGTTCTGACTCCATTTTGAGTTCTATTTTAAATATGCAACGAAAATTACTTAGAATATGCAGGAAACTAAAATTCAGAAATATATGGGCAAAATCATTAGGTAATAAACCTTCATCAAAACAGGCATGAATACAGTGCTTAAGACATGGTACAATGAAGAGACAGGAGAATCCACCATGGTTGACATGAGTATGTTTTTGTGCAAGTTTTCAGGAGTAATTGGATCCGGTGAGGTTTTAAAAAAGAGAATAATACTGTTATCATCATCATCAATGGAAACATTCACGTCAAGGATCACATCAGATTGGGGGAGCTTCCTTGCACACAAGATTACAGAACGTGGGGCATCCAGAAAGTCATTCAAGTGCTCATGTACGTACAATTTTTTCAGCTTTTCAGTTGACTCTTGAAAGTAATTGCCTGGAATATGAGAAAGGGGAAGTCAAGTTTAATGTACAAAGGTGAGCACTGCTTTCACTTTGTATTGGCGTATACATGCGGTAAGGACAGTGTACCGCTGTCGCAGTATAAAACTACAAGCAGCAGCAGACCTTAGTGACGGGTTTGTTGTGCTCATTTCACCTGCCGACCAATGCTGACGTATTGCATATATCACACTTATTTTTCATATTTGAAACATTGTATCGTTCACTGTAGAATCTCCAATGAACAGTCAACAAAATGAAGTAAACCATTAAGCAGTAAACTATAAGTAGGTAAGCTTACCAATTGTGGCAATGATATAGTCTTTCCTGATGTCTCCCGAGCTTGCCATGTTGATTTACTGAAGATTCAGGTAACTTATGCACCAGTTAATCTCTATTTTAATATCACTGTACAAACTAGAAAAGGTTAATTGTGATGACCAAAGACTGACGGGCAATTTTCCTTTTAGTATTTATTTTCAAATATTTTTTTCGACATGCAAAGTACAAAGAAAACAAAATGCTTTAAATTAACTCTACTTTCTCCACTCATCTGCATTTTCTCTCTTGGAGGTTGTCCACAAGAGCAATGAATGCGATCTAACAAAACTTGAGTATGTACATTACACAAATATGCACCTCGTTTGGTAGCCTTTCTGATGTTATTGAAAACTTGACAAGTCGTCTTGGTTTCATGATGGGCTAAAGAATTTAGGCATTGCAAATTCCAACTTACAGGATGGTCCATTATTACTAAGGCTCGGAAGTTCATGACATAATTTTCCCAAAAATATGTATGACAATATGACATCAAATTGGGCAAAATATGACATGAAATATGACATTTTTTACTGAGATTTTTGGGCAAAATTTGGAAATATTCGGGTTTAATGTCATCGTTTTGCTGATTTACGCACATTTAAAAGTAAATGAAACACTTTGTGCTAATTTTTATACATATGACGAGACGAGTTTCATAAATTTATTGCGTAGATGAGTTATGCGATTGTTGCTTGTCGATCTGTCTGCCTGTCCGCACGATATCTCGAGAACCGCTTGACCGATCTAAATCGAATTTAGTAAGCAAGCTACATATGTCAAAGGGAAGACCCTATTGATTGTGGGCTCAACAGGTCAAAGGAGTCAAACGTCACGACGTCAATCTCCAGAACCGCTTGACCTATTTGATCCAAATTTGGTATGCAAGTTTCGTAGCTCCAAGAAACGAGCCCAATTGATTTTGAGGTCAGAAGATCAACGGGGTCAAAGGTCACGGTGTCAAATGCCAGAAGTGGTTTTCATCGCTTTTTAAATGTGACTATTTTCTTCGTATAAACGAACAGGACAAATTTTGTGCCCCTTTGGTCAAGTTTTGTCATTTATATTTACCGATTTATCTACGTTTTAACATGATTTTTTGTTGAAATGTACAGAAACGGTCGAAGTTTTATGTCTTTACCCTCCTTAAAAATTGACAATTGGTTTACAGTAAAGAAAATTTTAACAAAAAATTTTCTGTTAGAGGGTTTTTTGGTGCGAAATACCGATTTTTTTGCAAAAAACGAAAATTTTAGAGAAAAATTTCGAAAAAAGCCGAAATATGACATGTCATATGACATATGACACGAAATGCCAAAATATGACATTTTATGACATTTTATATTGGGTTATTTGAATCACAAGGACGTGAATCGGATGCATCCGAAAGTTCAAGTCCGTATCTTATAGCATAAAAAATATGACATGTCACGAACTTCCGTGCTCTAGCCATAAGTCACCGTCATACAAAAAAACTTGCAGCTGATTAGTCCTCAACCAGCCTGCCTTGGTTTCCCATATATCCCTTGAGCCATTGCCATTGATTCGCCATCACCGTTCGCTTTGCTCGCTCACACTTGCTGCTTGTGTTGCTCCTGCTGCAACAATTATCTCAAGTCATGTGTTGCATTACATCTCATCTCCCTCTTCCTCAGCGGATCATCATCAGCGTTTTTTACTTCTTCTTATTAGAAACATACTTCCATTCTCTAACAGGCAAACATGTGGCTTTTCAATTGAATGAATCAGACCCATGTATTCTTCCACACTGCTTTAGTTTTTGCGTATCTCTTGTTTGTATGAAAAGCATGCAAACTAGAGAGGCTAGTAGACTAGACAGACTCGCACACACAAACATTCTTAATTTCTGCATATCCACTCTACTTACTTTGTATGAAACGAAACGTACCATATGCTGATGATGATGATTATATATGAACATTTTACAGCTTCGAAGAACCTATAAAAAACTCCATTCTTTTGCTATCTCTCAAGGTTTCTAATTCCATCTTCTTGACGGCAATGATGATGACTCGTCTTTAGTGCTGCCTAACACACGATGAAGTCATCATCTTAAAGCAATAATATTTGTGAGCATGTTGTGTCGTGTGTAGTGGTCGCTCATCTTTACATTTCTTAAGCAACTGAAAGGGAATCCTATATTTTATATCAATGCACTTATCATTTTCTTGCGGTTAGTGTTACATTTGAATATTGATATCAATATTGATAATAGACTGTATAGGGAAGCTGTGTGTGTGCGCAAAGCGCTTGTTTAATGGAAGAAACATGGAAATGATAGGAATTTAATAGTTTGGTACGCTCAAAAGTAGGAGAGAGCTGTTTGATCGACCTTTCCTTCGTGGTCGTCTTCCTTCACTGACTGATGGTGATAGTGATGATGCTGCTGCTGGTGCCCCACTTGTATTTGTACCACATTACGCATTCGCCGTCAAATCGACATAATTCATTATTGAAATAGTTTTGGAGTGTGTGGTATTTAATAATAATGAAAGTATGTTGTGTAATAGTTAGGTAATAAAGAGTAGCCTCTGCTGGAAAAGTAGATGTTGAAATGTCGTGCTCCACCAACATTAGTTTTGGTTGTTCATTTTGGAAGAGATCCGCACACCGGAAACTCCAGAGGTTTGTAGGGTTTTCGTGTCGCTGCTTCTAGGTTGTGCCTGCCTAATACCAGCAGCTGACGTTATAAATAGATTACCGTTTTATCTTTTTGTGGGCCTGTGTGTGAATAGATGAAAGACCCGGAACTGCAGCGTAAAGACAGAAACCACTTTTTTCGCGTTGCTTGCCAACCTTTTACATGCCAGAAATAAATCGGATGGACTGAATACTCGCGCAATTAAATTGTCTTGGAGAAATCAGGGAGCTTTTAATGTGGTTTCCGGGGAGTTTGCAAGTTACGTAACACACGCGCAAGTTAATAGAGAAGGCGTGCTGAGATTAGTGGAAACAACGTGTGCGAACGCAAACAAACAACAAATAAGACTGTGAAGTTGCCATAATTATTATTTAGGGTGGAACGTGAAAGATGTATTTGGTTAAGGTGTAGATAGGCGATTGACGATTGAGTTAGTGCGGCTTACGCGTAAAAGTAAACAAGCTTCCGTTGGAGAACTTCCGTCTCTGCCGAGAAATACGGCGGAGGCTTTTATTATTTTTGAGTGAGTAAAAAAAGTAGTAGTCTTTTTTATCTTGTCGGTGTCGGTATTTTCGTATGCAAATATTTACGCGAGTTTTTTATGGTGTGTGTGTACTTAAGTCATTGTCTGTTGTGGATGTTGAGAATGAAAACATTGAAAACCGTAATGTGTACTCTTTCCAGGTGATTAAAAGTGTCGCATTTGTGGAAGCCATGGCACCGAGAGAGGTTGACTTTGTTCTAGTTTGGGACGCAAAGACAGAGGCATCCCGCACGGAAGATGCGAAGGAGCGGAGGAGAGTTTTTGAACAAAATCTGTCAGAAGAAGGACTCGTTCTTGAGAGGGAGAAAATTGAGGGGACTGACTACAACTTTGTGAAAATTCACGCTCCTAATGAAGTCCTTCGACGATATGCTGAAATTCTTAAACTACGGATGCCTATGAAACAGGTAAGATGTATGCCAAGCAGTTTTGACAAGCCAAAGCGAGTAAGGAACATGGGCGGTTCATTGCATAAAAAATTGCATTAATATACCTCAACAGTGTTGCTAATGCTGATTCCCGATTCTAGTGTATTGGTTAGAAGTTGGCTTAACTTAAGGTTGATGAGCTACAACCTGGAAGTGGTTATGAAATGCACATAAAAACATACTTCACATTTGGTAATAGATGTGCTAAAAATATAACGCTAGAGATGAGTAAAAGTAGTTGTCTAGTGTCAACTTTTAATCTAGCAGTATAATTTTATTTGTTTAACTTACAATATCGATTTGACCGAAATATGTAATAATATGAACCTTCTTATCTTCACTATTCTTTTCCAAATATTTATGTATTTATGTTTTCTCCCTTCTTTATTTTGTGTAACACCTTATCTGTGTGAAAGCTGGCTTCATTGTGTCATTTTTCACCATGTTATCTCTCCGCGTACAAATCAGGATGTATATCCCTTTAGTTTCCAAACTTGGTAAATGCAAGGAATCCGGGACTTATTATCTGACTGCAAAAGGGAAAGACAAAGGGTTTTAATGTATGTTCATTGCATAGCGCTTCCTTGCATGATTAGATATTGTAATGTCAATGAAAATTATGTCTAAAGTTGTCCTCGCTCTTATGTCTTTCCGCTTACCGTACCCCAATATAATTAGTTCTCATAAATATAGACGTTCAAAAAGTCATGGAAGCTTGAATGTTAGTGAAAACATATTTTTATTTGTTCGTATTTCTAGAAAACTGATGCATAGAATTCAATTCTACGAATTAAAAAAAACTTTTAATTTTCACTTATGATTTTTAGACTTTCGAATAGAAATAATATATTTGCATTATTCAAATGCTCGTTACTTTCTAGCAAGTATGAAGTATGTATTCGATGTCAAAGTAGTCTGTCTTATTGCTAGCAGCAATATTGAAGCTATTTTGTTTTAATGCGATATGTTTCTGTATGTATTACTCAAGGTACATGGCGATGTAGTGGACAGTATCTATGCAGCCAACGAGGAGTTTAATTACCAGCAGGTTCTCGATATTTGATTTAAGCATATTATTTATTAAATGTTTATCAGCTAATAAATAGTTTGTATTATGCTTTCAATCACAATATATGTATTTGCTTAAAATTCCATTTTGTACAGATAGTTTTGTAATATTCGTTTGTAGTTTCCAGTAGTAGCCGCTATTACAATGGTTACGATGATTTACAGTTTACAGGCAAATTACGCTGTACTTGTATGTAATGACTTATGAATTGGATCTAAAACTATGTAAATAATCTTACATAATGCATACTGCAACCACAAGATTTGAACTGAACCAAAGAGCTGTAAACGCTTAATTATTTAGCCTTCTCTATAAAAAATTAGTTAATGGAGAATGTCGCATTAGCAAGCTTCTACTTTTGCATTTCAGTTGATTTTATATCAGTCATCATACAGAAACAATGAAGCGCGATACAGTCTTTCCCGAGCCCTTGCTCCCTTGTTCATTTCAAAATCATCAACAAAAATTTTACCGAGTTGATCTCTTTTACTGACTTCTATTGTTTTTTATTCTACTGTGGCATGTTGTTGATCAACAATGAATATCTTACTTATCTATTCTGTCAATACAATGCTTGCGTGTGACATACTATCTATCGATTTTATGCTTTATTGAAACCTAAATGACATGACAGCATCATCATACAAATTGGATTAATTTTGCTACTGCCCGCTGTATCCTCTTTTTTGTCCGCACTTTCGTTTCATGGATGTATTTATGCTAAACTGCATGCGTTCATCAGAACTGTGTTGTACTTAACATAATGATGTTGGCTTTAGCTTTTACTAGGTGCTACAACAACTTTGTAATTGCTTCGAGGTAATTTGCATGCTCTGCTTATTGAACCTTTGCACTATGTATGTGGGAAAGCTTTTATCTAATTAATTATTGAATTTTTTTTATATTTGAGTTTGTCTTTTATTGTGCGATCTCTAAGTGTATCGAGCAAATTGGTTGCGGATAAACGGTATTTCAACACTTATGCGACTGTTTTTTACTTTTCTACATATATACAGGGGCCTTAGACTTTATGAATTTATAAATAGTTTATCGCGGTATATTATTTCCTTTTGTTTCATTTGGTGTCAGGGCGCATTGATAATATAAGAGCCAAATGAGCATCTTCTACATTGCTGCAGCTAACATTGCGGGTGGAACTAATCTTTTTACTTTTGAAATATGTATTTAGCCACTAATACGACTAATCAAAGCATTGCAGTCAAAACAGGGAATGCTTGCAAAATTTAAGACTTTTTGAAATGAAAGTTATGATTTGATTTCTTGGTTTACCTCTTTCATGCCTTTCAATGCGTATTTTATTAAATGAGCTGTTGATTTTTAATTCACTACTTGACAGTTCCCAAACTTGTCGGATTTAAAAAACCGGGGCAGCGCTATCATGTCTGAAGTGAAGTCTTGGTTCAGCATGTTGACGGATTATTTTCATGTGGATCCACGGATGTTTCCTCCCAAAGACCAGAAAATGACAGCAGTTTATAGCAGAGAGAAAGAGTATCTGTTCGATGTAGACGAGCAAGAATTTTTCACACCTGCCGTCCGTGCTCGAATCGTGGACTTTATTTTGCGCAGGAAGCGTTACACTGAGAATGACTTGGACGATTTTGCCTTTGGAATCGAGAGATTGATGCAGTCAAGTGTCTATGCTGCTGCTTACCCCCTGCACGATGTACGATTATCACTTCTTCCTCTTAAAAGTACTCAATTGATAATAGTTACTTGTATGCTAACTTTCTTTGAACTGTTCATTTCAGGGAGATCTGAAAACACCGGGAAGTCAACGACATTTGCTGTATACAGAGTGGGCTGCGTTGTCAAAAGGCTTAAAGTACCAACCGTTGGATGCAATTAAAGAGTACTTTGGGGTTAAAATTGCCCTGTACTTTGCTTGGCTAGGTTTTTATACACACATGCTTATTCCTGCATCACTACTAGGTGCTCTGTGCTTCCTGTACGGCTGCCTAACCCTGTATACCAATCAGCACAGGTTTGGAGATATTTTTTTTTGGAATTTAATTTCTCTACAAAACGTTTTGTCCTTCGTTCTGATTATGTTTGTTTGGGTTTAGTGAGGATATTTGCGATCCAGCTACAAATGTGACAATGTGCCCGCTTTGTGACAAGCTTTGTTCCTATTGGCAACTGCATGAAACCTGTTTTTATGCAAGGATGACCTACTTATTTGATAACGACGCAACCGTATTTTTTGCTATCATAATGTCCCTCTGGAGTATGTAAAATGTTTATTTCCTTACTAGTTGAAGCTATTAAATATTATTAGCGGATACTCATTCTGAAATTTTCAAATTTTAGGTGCCGTATTTTTGGAGTGTTGGAAGCGATATTCAGCTGAAATAACGCATCGGTGGGATCTAACTGGATTCGACATCAACGAAGAGCATCCTAGGCCAGAATATTTAATTCGACTGAAGCATGTGAAAAGAAAGGAGACCAACATCATCACAAACGTACAAGAGCCTTATGTACCGTTTTGGCGGATGAAACTACCGTATACTTTGTTTAGTGTGTCCATGGTGCTCTTTCTGGTAAAGACCTCTGTCATATTCTTAAAACATTCATGTTTCATTTATTATTGTCGCCCTTCACTTTTGATAAATGTATTTCAGATTTCCTTAGCTGTCGCTGCAGTCATTGCTGTTGTGTTCTACCGGGTGTCGATTATGCTCACGCTTAGCACACAAGACAGTGTAACGGGTGTTCATAGTTGGGGCCTAATTGTTGTTAACACTACTGCTGCCTGTATTAATCTTGTCTTCATTTTCTTCTTTAACTGGGTAAGATCCAACAATAAACCGGTAGTAGTGATTACATATGACAGTAATTTTCATGCATAACTTCCATGTATATGTGTTCTATTTTGCAGTTGTATTCATATTTAGCTGAGTATTTAACGGAACTAGAGTTGCACAGAACGCAGACGGAGTTCGACGACAGTGTGACTTTGAAAATGTATCTCCTTCAATTTGTTAACTACTACGCTTCCATTTTCTATATTGCCTTCTTCAAGGGAAAGTTTGTGGGATATCCAGCCAAATACACTCGTTTGTTTGGAAGATTACGTCAGGAGGAGGTACTAAAACTAATCAAGTGTAAGCACTATGGTCTTGCTATTAAAAGTTCATGGTAAAAATATGTAATATAATTCAACAGTGCGGTCCAGGCGGATGTATGAGCGAGTTGTGCATACAGTTGGCTACAATAATGGTGGGGAAACAAGCAATGAATACCGTCATGGAGATGTTGTGGCCGTGAGTACAGTTTTTCGAGTTTTAATCCATTGCATTTTAGAAACAGCGTTTATATTTCGGAATATTTGTATAAATAGATTGGCGATGAAGTCTTATCAAAAATTTACGTTGATGACTGGTATTAACAAAGAAGACAAGCGCGAAACATTTAGTGCTCAGTGGATGAAAGACGCTAAACTTTTGGACTGGGGACCAAGGTCCTTGTTTCCTGAGTATTTAGAAATGGGTACGCAGTACGCTCGCATTAAGCCGGTTTAATAATACACTATATTAACATGTGTTTACATGTCCTTGAAATCAAAATGATCATTTTACTTTCTAGTTCTTCAATATGGTTTCATTACAATTTTTGTGGCTGCCTTCCCCTTGGCCCCCCTTTTTGCTTTGCTCAATAACATACTGGAAATGCGCTTGGATGCTAAAAAGCTGTTAGTGTATTACAGAAGACCAGTATCTCAACGTGTTAAAGACATTGGAGTCTGGTATAGCATCCTTGATTCAATATCAAAGATCGCTGTTATCTCCAACGTAAGTCTTTAAAAATTTAAACACAACACAAACACAACAAACTTAAACGGTTTGTATTGAAATCTCCTTTGTAAATTGAATTTCAGGCCTTCATTATTGCGTTCACGTCAAACTTTATTCCAAAAATGGTTTATCGATATGGCCTATATAAGAACGATCATGAAAATCCGAGATACGGAACGTTGGATGGGTTTCTTAATTATTCACTAGCTAGCTTTAATACATCCGACTTGGATGAAGAGAGCCGTCCAGATCCAACGAAAATTGAGTTTGAAGATCCTGGCATTTGTAGGTAAGTTTCTCTCTGGACTTGATGCCATGATGGATAGCATTACTTCTTGTCATTTGTAAAAATGTTTCTAGTGTATTACAGTGCAGCTCTTTCGTTAAAACTTTTATAGGTACCAAACGTACCGTCACAGCTATGATTATAACAACCCAGAGTTAAAGTATAAGAGAACCGACTTTTACTGGAAAGTTTGGATGGCTAGGCTGGCATTTGTCGTTGTTTTTGAGGTATGATTTTATTGAAATTTAAATGACGACTGACGACTCATCTTACTCGCAGCACTTGATATATAACATGGTGTAATCGTTTTTTGTAGAACGTTGTAGCTGTGTCTGTCATGTTTCTTCGTTGGTTAATACCTGACATTCCACGGAAGCTTCAGGATCAAATTCGGCGTGAAATGTACTTGACAAATGAGATAATCATTAAGCAAGAAATGCTTAGGGCACGTGGAATATCGGGTGGTGATGGCACCGCGTGGAATCCTATTTCTGGAGAGAAAGAACTTGAACTTGTTCGATGTGCGACAGGAAACAGTTTAAGGAAGCGTAACACCAAACAGGATGCCTTGGACGAGAGAAATCCACAAACAGCAGAAGTGATGGTTTGACAAGTTGCAATATTTTGTACAAACGTTTGAAGGTATTTCGCAAATGTTGTTTGAAGTTAGTAACCATTCATCACATCAAGAATCACGTTTATTGATGCGCTATGCGCTACTCCTCTCGTTCGATCCATCACTCACAAAGTCACATCACAGTATTTGCACAGGTATGCTCTCAGAATGAATTCAAATGAAAAGAGGATGGCGTAACACATGTTATCAAAAAGAAAAAAACACTTGTACTATGAATTTTGTAGATCACGAAAAAGATCCACTATTTTAGTTGAATATAGATTGTTAGTTAGAGTTATATTTTGAGTTGATATTGCTTGTTGATCTGAAAAGCGTTATTAATTACTTACTAACATTCTTAATAGTTTACCAATTGTTAAAGACTGAATATTGTAAGCAGTTTTTATTATCCTTGATTTATTTGTTTGTTTTTAAGGACCAGCATTTTTATGGCTTTACTCTTGATACACTTAGGTTTACTGATCTTCAGCTTAATGAAACTCTAACTAATAAGCTTCGGTTTCTCCATATTGACTGTATTCAGAACTTGCTATTCGATACGTTGTACAGAACGCTCGTTTATTATGAATTTTAACTGAAATCAAGGCATTATGAAATTGAAACAGTCAAGCCACAAAGTAATGAACAGGAAATTTATGTGTAACTTAATCTCTTATTGTATACTATATGTAGTTGTGTGTTAATATCTGTAGTTATTGTCTCACCGTTAACACAAATACAAACAAAGGTTGCCTTAATTCCATCTATAAAATTTTTAGCATGATGCGAGATTCTTTAAGTAAAATTGTTATGCTATAAAAATAGATTGTGACGACTCGTCGAAATTAAGCAAATGATTTCCCATTCTACATTTTCTTAGTGGGAAGTATTATAAACAATGAATTGTTAGTTGTAGCCTTTAAAATAATACCAAATATTAATAGCTTTTCTTTGAGTTTTAAAGTCAACCATGCATACTTATCTGTCCAGACATGTTCTACTTTACTAATGACTGATTATGATGAGTGAAAGGAAATGTGAGGATGCCGTGGATTTCCAAATGGTAATCCCCATCTCAAGTCTATAAAGACGGTTTGTCAAAAGGCTAATCAGCATTTATGATATTCACTTTCAGTGATTTTTAAATATAAAGTTTTCGCTTGACTAAAACATTATCTATCACAATTCGCAGTGATTTAAGCTATGTATTTTTTACGTTGTTGCGAAAATATACGAATGCACTGAAAAGAAGCGGTAAGAAAAGTATATTTTACAGTTTACACTCCAAATTCTAGTTAAATTACAAGCAATTCGTAATTTGTAAATAAATTGTACTAGTCTATAAAGGGTTTTATCGTAAGTTAAATTATGTACTATATATTAAAATCAATTTTTATTATCCAGAGTGTGGCGTGCCATCGATCAAGTCTATAAGCTCTTTATATAGGATGTTACCATGTAGTCACAAATAAATTATTGAAGTGGTAAAATATTTTTAGTCATTTGCTGATCAAAATTTTCTTCGAAGCAGGATACGATACTGGATAGCGTAATGTGATGAGAAACTTATGTCGATTAATCCAAATTTTAAAAAACGTACGTTCACGTTTGGTGCTGGTGCTACACAAAAGCAAACAGATACTACCATGTGCCTACTTTATTTGTTTATCTCGACAAATAACTAACAGCACGCATGCGTGATAATCTCAGGCTAGATTAATATATCGAATACCACGATGTACATTGTTAATTCGAGTTGTCCTTTGAAATATATAATTGTTCATTGAAGAAAGATGAAGTTCTCGTTACGACTGTACCTCTTCAAAATAATCATTAAAAGTGGTGTTAAGTTTAAAGCAAATTTTTATGCAAGTATGCACTTTCTGGTAGTAAACAAACGGACTAACTATTTAAAAAGTAAATCTAGGTATTCACAGACAGGGCAAAATGAATATGAAATATGAGAAGAGAATTCGACCATAAGTTTATGAACATCTAACATCTCTACTCGAATTTCGTAAATATAAGCTATACACATGAATAACTGTGACATACAATCATTTTTACATTTTCAGTTATGCAGTGCAATAGAGTGTGCACTAATATTTATTACCGGTATTTATAGTGCTCGGTTTCCGGTGGTTGTGTCGTGTTAAGTACTTATGTATCCAGAAAAACGTTGAATATATATTATATGATTGAATAATGATTAATTATCATGAATAAATTGCTTATTGATTGGGCAAGAAATAAAGACAAAAAACTGATGTTATTCCGTGTTCAACATATTGTATGTAAAAATAACAGTAATAAAGAAAATACAATTTTTCATTCCATGTGAGTTTGTTTGCTGACATTTTAAATTGATAAACGATAACGAACAAAATAATAAGATCGAATTGGACTGCATTTATTCATTCAGCGTTTATCCACAGTACCATGAAATACGATGTGTGTACATTTCGCAAAATCACAAAACACACCCTGGCTCATGTTAGGAAAAGGCCAGTAAACTCAACCGAGTCATGGGCAAGGGCAACGCGGTACAAAGTGCTTTTTGAACCTCTGCCAAGTGCAAATGACATTATATAATAGACGCCAAAACACTTATGTCGTGCCAGACGTAGACGGAACAAAATCGGTCATCAAATCGTGACGACTGTCGGTTCAGAGTACATAAACAAAGAGAAAGCTAACTGACTTACTGCAAGTTAAAGAATTATGGAAACAATATGCATAAAATTTTATTCAGCAAATATTTCTTTATAGAAATTTTGAACATCAGTACATCAAACATCTTCCGCGTTTGCCTGAATCATGTAAGAAATCATATGTAAATATTCTCAGGTGCGCGTGTGCACCGGAAGCTGCACAATTCGCGATGCATTTTGAACAATGATGATAATGGTTTATCTATAGCAATATTTTTCTTTCCAAGTGTATGTTTTCTCTATTTCCGTTGCAAATCGTATACAATTTAGCAAACAACGAGGTTGTTTTTTTGCCAGTGGACTCTGACTCCACTCTGCGCTTCAGTTCATTCATCTGCCTCTCACCCTTTTTTTACAATTTTTCGCTGCATGAATACATTGCATAATATTTATTGCATGATGGGGTAACATGAGAAACATGAAGATAAAAGTAGTTAAAAATGCATAGCCAATATTTTTATTTGTTAAGTATTTGCAAATACCGTTCTTGGGAGCATGCATTTCGGCTAGGTTAACATCATTACTGGTGTAGTATTCATTTCAAACATGAAGTAAGTACGTATATAATTGCAGTACAGAATTGAGTATTGAATACCCATATGCATAATTGAAGAGGTAGAAATGGCAAATTTTTTGTGCATCACCAACCAGCAGCATACGTCAACAAGGTTAGTCTAGTCACTTCGAGAAAGATACGGTACAGAATCAAGATCCACAATAGCGTTTCTTTTTATCTTTCATTTTAAAGTATGAATCCTAAAAATACAATTTTTACAATGGTCTTCTTCATGTGGTTAGTGTGCTCTCTGTATTGTAAAAAATGAAAATGTGATGCGTAATGTGTAATAGGTGATAGGTAAGTGGAAGGAAAAGCTAGTAGTAAATCTTCTAGTTCTACACAATACAAGATCGTCATTCAATTCTCAGATCTAAACTCTTTGTGTGGGTTTTCTTTGGGCTTGCACAACTTGATGCTACGCAACAGCGTTTGTAGATACATCGCTGATTTTTTCTCCACTAAGCTCAAATATTATTGCTAACCGTTATGACGATAAATCAAAATGCTCGAAAAACTTGATTGAAATGCAAACTCTTTAATATACCTGCTAGCCAGGTAGCTGAGTTGAAATGCATAAATTCATGCTAAAAACGTTGGTTTGTACATGTTTCCAGGGCCCTTACTGTCACAAGTTGCATGCCCTTAACTGCATTCGTTTCCTGTCACAAGATAAGCAACACTTTTTACTGCAAATATTTTGTCATCGCAATTTTGTTTAGTTCTATTTATAATAGTGTTTTGTCGCCGACAGATGGACAGACAAGCATTTTCAGTGTTCAGATTCCCTGCAAATGCTTCCAATTCCGTGGTAAAGGAAAGAAAGGTGCAAATACAAAAAAGCAACAGCATTTTCGACCTACTCTATAGCAATGTGTGTTCCTGTCCTCCTGCCTGGTCATCATCATCATCATCGTCGTCGTCGTGGTACGATATTCTCTCTTGGTTGATGCTGCTGCTGATATACATGAAATAATACCCCCACTCATCATCATCACACTGAACTTACTGCTGCTCTAATACTCCTCCTTTAGACTGTATTACTTGCATTACCCACAGTTTGCTGTCTGTCTACCTGTGCTAACTGCTCATCCTTAAGTAGTCTCTAGTATCGTCGACTTCTATATCACATTTAAAAATGAATTCAGTTTCATTCAATCAAATGTCTGTGCTATGTACTTGACTGCTAACTACCAGAGTAGCAAAAAGTATAAAAAATCTTGCACACATACACACGTACACCACACATGACGACCTTAACAAACGATAACATCAAACTATGTATTTAGTGTCTTTTCTCACTTAAAATTAGCCATTTACTTCCAGTTCCAATAATATGCGTATAAATTAGCATTTCCATAAAAGTGGTAAACGCTTCAGTACAAAAATAAAAATAAGCTCATCATTTAATTGTTTCGTGGATATGTATGTGCATACATTTTCGCCACTCTTCGAGCTAGTTTTGTTGTTATAAATTTGCTAAATAGAGTAAACCGCTCCACACAAACATTACTTACCTTCATTCGATTGTTTTTTAGTTTGGAATGTTAATGAATGCTTGAATGTTGAAACCTAGAAATCAAAAAGACTATCAGTGCACGTCATTTTTAAAATAGTGAATCGGGCATCATGCTCCCTGTGACATTTTAGCAGAACAAATTCGCAAGTTCCATAAAAAATATTCGAGTGTTTCTGAGTGGATCCAACGGGATTTTACCATAGTATTTGAGAAGCAAGGTATGCCAAAAATATGAAAATTTTCTGTTCACAAATTTCTTGCATCACACATTTCCCATTTTCACGCACGAAGACTGGATTGCACATAGGAAAATGAGACATAATATATTTTCAAAATAGTTTACCTGTATATACCAATATGTGAATAAGTGAAGAAGCGTAATGCGTGTTAAAAGTAACTCGCGAAATAAATTGAACGATGAATCAAATAGTCTCTTTCAGAATGGGATTAAATTAAGCAATAGTGATGTTTTACACATCACATAATGATAACGGTAATGCAACAACCTCATGAAATGGAAAGAACACTAGAATGCTTTAATTTCTCATTCCTTTGCGCCGTTCAACATTTAATAGTTTCCACAGCTCATACCAGAATAGTCAGTTTTCTGCAAAAAGTACATTGAGTCTAGTTTAAAAATCAAAGAACATTATTAAAACTGGTTTTGTTGTGTTGATGATTGGCATTTCTCAGCAAAGATTTTGAATCTGATGGTGATTATTACAGGTGCTCTTGAAAAGGAAGCTGGTGCTGAACTTCCTGGGAATTGGAAACTGTGAAGAAGGTATCTACCTATGATACAATGATACTACGTGCTCATTCATGATCTTGATGCCTAAGTGGAGGAATAGAGCTTGGAGGTTCAGTTTCAGCTCCAACTACCAGCTTTAACTAGTACTTTAGCACTCTGCACTTTATGAGAAGAATTCCAATTGAAATAGTTGCTCAATAACATGGCCAATATAGCGACACAAAGGATCAAGCGTGAATTTAAGGAAGTCGTCAAAAGTGAAGAAGTACGCAAAAACCCTTTTGAAAATGATTTTATGACTTTATTCACGTGTGATTTTCTTTATTAATGAAATGGTTGGATTTCATGAAACTGTTATTAGGTCGCTCGGTGTGCGATTCGGATTGATCTTGTTAATGATAGCTGGAGTGAACTTCGTGGGGAAATAGCCGGGCCTCCAGATACTCCTTATGAAGGAGGTGTATTTGCTCTTGAAATACTTGTTCCTGAAACGTATCCATTCAATCCGCCTAAAGTAAAGCTGCTCATTCATCTCATCGTGAATTTAAAAGTCCTCTTGGATTCAACATTCAAACTTACATTTGGGTTTTAATTTTTCTAGGTTCGCTTTTTGACAAAAATATGGCATCCAAATATTTCATCCGTTACCGGTGCAATTTGTCTGGATATTCTGAAAGATCAGTGGTAAAAACCATTATTCCTATTTTTATGATTGGGACAAATATATTCAAGGCAATTCCGCAATTCATGTCAATAGTTTGAAATTTAATTCTAATTCTAATAACAGGGCCGCGGCGATGACGCTAAGAACTGTGCTGCTATCCTTGCAAGCTCTTCTTGCTGCAGCAGAACCAGACGATCCACAAGATGCCGTGGTGGCACGTCAGTATAAAGACTATCCCCATATTTTCAAAAGCACTGCTCAACATTGGACAGCAGTTTATGCAGGAGGTAAGCAATGAGCAATCCTACAGCCATGATGCAACTGACAATGTTTTACTAATTAAACGATTTTAAGCATTTTCTGTTGTAAAAAATGTTGCAGGTCCGAATAGAATACTAGAGTACGAGAATCGAGTCGCCCGACTGGCAGATATGGGAGTAGAGGAACAAAATGCACGAGCAGTATTGTCCTCAAACAATTGGGATCTGGAACGAGCGACGGAGTCAATTTTTAGCTAACTAAAATAATTAAATTAAAATGTTATATGATTTTAAAAAGAAAGCTAAACCGTTCATAAACCAAATCGCAAATCGAATTTACATTTGTACTTGTCATTTTTACCGGTAAATTTTCTGCCGCACCCCAAAACGGTCTTATGAATCATACAGTTTTTTTTACTTCACCCCAAAAAAATAATGATTTTAAAAATCTCTCATTTCACAAAATGCTTGTCATGCAGTTTTCCCTATGTTGTGCGAAATTGCTAGTTTTTACGATATGCTACGATGTTTTAACTAAATCTATTAAATTGGCCTTGAAAAGTGTGAATTCTCTCTCTATCCTCAGCTATTTTGCAAGAGTCGCCTCTAATGTACGGCTGATCAAATCAGTTACGAATACGAAATATATACTTAACAGACAGAGGACATAAAATATACACTATTTATAAAGCAGTAGGCATAACACTTGTCTCGATGGATGCTAACTGTCTTAGTGATTTATTTAGATAGTGTTAGCAAGAATTTTAGGAGAAGAAAGATAATCATTGTGATTTGATTAAGCAAAACAATTCTCGTGCAGAAAAAAAAAATCCAGCCAGCACACGTGCAAATAAAAAAGATGCTAATTTTTCCACCAAACTTATAAAAAGTAGCTATAGTTGTTTTGCAAACTGAACCATATTAAAATATACACCACAAACTGTAATAAATTTTTAAGGTGTGTAAAACAGGACGGGCTAATATGGCTCCTGTGATCAACCGACATAAAAATCCTCCATGTACTTGTATATATTATTAATATCTACTATATCTTATAAACGAGTACATTATCTACTTCTACTTATTATTTCGAAATTAATATTGCACCATGTATAAATATGGTATATATCTGTACATGATGCGTCAAACATTTTATTTCCAAATCGCATGTACCGTTAAGGAATTAATAAATTAAAAATATCTTCCGGAATTCGATATAACGCGGGGTCAAAGCGTATAATGATTTCGTTAATGTCTGCAAAGTTGTCATACTCATATCATCACTTATCAATCATGATTCATGATGGGCAAAGCATGTCGCGTATGTCGAGTCACTCAACCTGAGTGTAGGTGGTCCTTACTCCAAAACGAAATGTGGAGGCGTAGGAAGTGTATTTTTGTTCTAAAAGTTGTTTCAATTGCAATTGATGAGATTACAATTCACAAGTTTACCAAACACTTTAGCAGGTATTCTTTGTTTCACAGTTCAATGTGATTACGTAGTACTTTCACCCATTTCATTCGCTGTTGTTTGTTTAGCGACTACATGCTTCTATCGGTTCTGTTTGTATAATTTTATGATGTCTACCCGCTGCACAGTCTGGTCTGGTCCTAGCTTTTCACCCAAATCAATGCAATTAAATTCTATATCAATGGCTTTGACAAGACTTTCCCTACTGCGAATGCATGGACCATACATCTACTTTACCATACTTTATCATGAACATTGACTGACAACGTGATACGATAACTTCTTTGTAGACTAGTCGATTCCTCCCAGGAGAAAGTGAACAACTGAAATCTCAGGATCGGGATGCCTGATCAGGATTTTTGAGTAATGGATGGAAAGGATGGCGGAACAATGGAATCATTAAAATGTGTGGCGAGAGCGTTATGCTGCCACATTAAACGTTCAAAACTGCCATTATTATTCATATACGGTATTGCTTAAATAAATTTGACATTAATGAGTGCACTCACTAGAGTGTAGTTTGTAATAGGGACGTTGGCCAGTAAAAGTCTCAAGACAATAGCTATTATTATAACGACAGTTAATGACAAATGATCTTAATGATAAAATACTTTCGGTCTAGTGGCTTTCTTTTGAAACATGACAGAAACTACAAAGCCACCTACTTATTCATTTTACTCATTCACTAAAAGCCACACATTTAGCTACTCTCCCAATTTTCAAATTAAGTACGCTTGTACAACGGAAAACAAAGCGTACACGTCTAATGCAAAAAAGTCATGAACTGAATGAAACCACAAAAGCCCTTTCTACTTTGCAGTCTTCGCTTTTAACTTATTATACGCAATTAGTGACAAAGCCGAGATTATACCCATCATAATATTCTAGCCTAATTATTTACATCTGCTTAATTTATCATCATCATTGTGGAATCCATGACGAGCTTTGTCTGTTTCCTCCACACAGATTGCGGAAGAGGAGTCTTCCATCTACTCCGTGACTAACGAAAAGGCCATTCTACTCTCTTGGTGAAGTTCATCTGGTGAGCTGAGTGAAGAATGTGGAGAGAGAGAGAAGAGGCATTGACCATTGGATGTGAGAGATGTGAGATGTTGTGTGTGATGTGTAGGTGCGTGTACATACGTAACCATCCAAGAGCACAGCCAACCGGGATTTGCTAACTTCTTTTCAGAGTTCTGAGTAGAGAGTAAGTGGGAGGATGAGCAGAGCATCTTTATAAATATCAGTTCCTCCAAAACTCCACAACATACGCTGAGTTCAATCAAAGCGAGACACTTCTTTCCTCCAAACTTTTCACTGCACACTTTTCGAACTCTCTGCGTGTGCACGAGACAGGAAGATGACTAGTAGTGGTCAGTTCTATCTGCCATTCAGTTGTCCCACCTGTTTGTTTTTATACATTGATCAGCTGTTTTTGGGCACTCGCAAAGCTGTGGGATGTTCAGGTGATTGGTAACCGAGATTGGAAACTTGATTAGCTAATTAATGAGGGGGAGGGTTAGCAATAAGTGGGACGGAATGTTTATGGTGACGGTTCAGTGGAATGTTTGTTGTGGGAAGTGAATTGGATCGATAATCATTTTATTTCAAGAGTGTAAACTGTAATTGTTGGGACGATTAAAAATAGCCAATTTCGGAAAACTGGCAGATATTAAAGTGTTTTCACGATGGACCAGAGTATGGAGTCAATGTCGGACGATGAGAAGATGAAGTTATTTATGAGAGATGTTCATGTTCCAGTGCCAGATGAAAGCAATAGGATGGTTTCCAAGAAAGTAAGAAAAACCCATTTTGGTCAATTATTTTGGCTTCATATTAAATTACAAAGCTACACAAATCTGAATAGTCACTAGTAGAACTGATATTTAGTTACAAATGCCCGTATTTATTTTCCTCAAAAATTATGGTAATTGTCTAATTAGTATAGAATGACAGGAGGCATATAGAATTTCAAGACAAAACAAGGAATGGACTTGAATGTTAAATAACAATAACTATTTAGTTAAGTATATTTACGTAATTGGAAACTGATGGGGGGGCAGCTGGCATATCAGAAAATTAATATATGATATGATGGCTAGGTACATACCTAGGTAATGTCAAATGTCATGGCTATGTGTACATCATGGTCTAAACTTTATTGCTGAAGGGATCTCGTTTAATTGATATCAGTTAACGATGAAATCCAACATGTTACATTAACATTATCACAGACCAGACCAGAGAACAAAAATAAGTTTTTATATAAAATCGTCTGTGAGCGTTCATGATTTTTTCATTAAATATGCAAGCTCAAGCTCCGAATTCCGTGTCAGAGTAGGTTGCCTGTTCAACTCCTGCTCCTGTATCAGCATCGTTATTAAGTGCCAGTGATAACTGGTACTTTCTGAGAATGATGGTGGGGAGTGGGCAAATGTCTGTCTGTCTGTCCGTCCGTCTGTCTGTCACCACGATAACTTTCGAACAGAATCGAATTTTTGAATTCTGATTTTTGCAATGGGTTACTGATGACCTAAGCTTGGATGAGTTCGAAGATGGGCACTAACGGCCACCGGAAACCGTTATAGCGGTAAATTTTTTAAATGTAAACATATGTCATGTGGGGGCTCATTCGAACGCATTTTTAATGCTGATTATTTTACACACAAGGATTTTTCAAAATTTGTAACGGTTTGGCCGTTATAACGGTTTTTTTCACAATTTTGGCTCTCCTGACTAAACGCGTGAAGATTTTTTGATTCTGATTTTTGCAATGGAACATTGATCATCTAAGCTAAGATGAGTTTGAAAATGGACATTAACGATTAACGGCAACCGTTAAAAACCGTTATAACGACCAAATTTTGCTGAATGAACATAGGACATGTGTGTATTCATCCGAAAGCTACCGATGAATAGAACATTTTCGTATATTTAATTTTTATATATAATATGTCCTCTGGCGGATAACGACAAATATGTTCAAAAATACTCAAATATCGGCGTCTAATGTGTTCAATATGATCATTTTAATTCCCGGCGAAGCCGGGGCGTCAAATTTTGATCAATTACTCACGCCGGCACTTTTTTTTATCAGTTTACCTGATTTATTATTATGTGTGGTCTGGTCTCGTAATATCTGAATGAGAACATTTTATGAGTGATTTAGACAAAAGGGAGAGAAGAGATAAATGCAGACATGACGGGTATCAACTTGAGTGCCTTTAATATAATAACCGATCTCATATAATAGGTAGAGTTGAGCATAATAACAATAAAATTCTACACCAATTTTCTTTTCAGTTTTCTAGACTATGTAGATGAGTGCTTATTAGTAGAGAGAAAGTGAAATTGCTACTGTAGGAGAGTGAAAGAGAAGAGAATTTGTTATTAAGAGAGATTTTAAGCTACATACTTTTAAAATTGTGAGCACTCGTGTGTGCTTCGCAGAGAATAATAGAATGATGTGGTTGGTTGGTGAATAAAAGTGAAATCATTATTATTAGGGTTGAAAATATTCCATGCTCTTGCATTCCATTTCATTTTTTAGATTACATGGTAGTGAATATATAAAGAAATAGACATATATGGAGAAAACGGGAACAGAGTGGAAACAAGACATCATATATCGCCATCATCACAGAAACAAATTACAAACACACAGAAAATACCATGATCCAGGCGAGATTAGAAAATTAGAGTGTAAAAAGGGAATTGATGCGGTGTGTGGTAGCACTATTACATATATTTGTTTCTCTGGGTGTCGTGCTATCGTTCTCGAGAAACTGTGAGAAGAAATACACACGCATAACAATGAATATAACAAAAATGCAAAACTCTAACAAATAGTGGTCTTTGTGCGGATTATACATAAAATGTATGCATTTGTGGTGGAATAAACGGATACTAAAACGTTGAGAACGACACTAACGTGAAGTGATGGAGAAAGTTCATAAAAAACTTGGTTTCTTACCAAAAACACACTTTCCTCCAGCCAACCACCAGACAAGAGAAAGAAGCAACAAACCTTAGTAGTTGCAGTGGTGGAAAAAAGTCCAATGATTCCTACGGAACACGACCTTCCACCCTTTGGACAACGAAGCCAAAAGAAGCATACCGTATTTTCTGTATTTATAGCCCGGCTAAATTTTCAAATTTGGTGGGCTGAAAGGAGGCTATAATAATAG
>JAQIXX010002071.1:0-27368 GCA_034700605.1 Willowsia nigromaculata
GTTAAAATGCTTCCTTCTCGCGAGACGTCTCTTGGAATACATTGACGAATCTGTACCAGGCCTGGGATTGGAGTCAACTCTACTTGAGACTAGCGATATCACCGATTTTATTGAATCTGTTGCCTACCATACTGTATATTGTGAAGAACTGGAGGTTCGCAAGGAGGGCCTACAGGTGCTAAAGGGTCTCATGTGGAAATTGGAGCCAAAAGGAAGATATGATTTTATCCTTTTTGTTTTCAATCGAATTGATCATGATGGAATCAAAGGTTATGTGACCTCTCAGCTAAAAGACTGCGTAAGGGTTACCCTAGACTCTGGAGATAAAATTCTTCCAGATATGAGAACCTACTTTACCGGAAAATTCCTGTTGAAACTTTTAAGACTGACTTGTTACCTCAAACATGGGGTCACTACAGACCTGATGGAAAACAAGGAGCAAATCATGTGCGCACTAAATCTCATTCTATATATAGCTCTCAGAGAGAAATCTGGAGGCAATCTCACAGAGGTACAAGCCAGTTTACCTGAAATCAAGAACAAATTATTGGAGCCATTATACCGGGCATTGGAACTATCTAGAGCACACTATCAACTCAAATTGAAGGAGCTGGATGATCCAAAGGCGGTCGAGGAGCAGTTGAAAGAGCATAAAAAGTTGGGAGAATCGATGGATTTGGTGCTGAATCACGAGAACATTTCCCCGGAAGATGTAAAGGTCAATATTGAGGAGCAGAAGGGGGCCGTGAGGAGGGCTCTGGGGCATTTTGATATGATGAATGGAGTTTTGGCGAGAGTGAATGAGGTTTGTGATGCGTGGGCAAAATCGATAGACAATTCGACAACCTAATTATTTGAATCTGGAATATTAATGTAAAAGTAAACTGAAATACATTTTTGCATCTGGAAAATAAAACCGATTTGTAAACTAAGCTGTATGTTTTCCATTTATTTATTACAATGGCTTAATCATAATATGTCATTACTCATTACTTAACGTAGAAAAAATATCCCCTCTGAATACACCAATTTCACATTTTTACATACAAGTTGTTTTTAGGGATAGCGATAGGGAAGGACAGAATGAAGAAATATGGTTGGTTACTGAAAGTCTTGTATTGTAATCAGAAATAGGAATTATAATTAATTTGTAGTAAAAATGTATAAAACCTAATCTACCTTAATTATTGGCCCCTCGTTAATCTGTGTATAAACTTAACTATTCATCGTAACAGCTAATAATACTTCAGTGTATTGCATTGCATTTTTTACAAATTATTTGGTTAAAACTGCTAGTGTTTGTATAAAACATTAATCCCGAAAATGGTGGAGAGACCTAAGGGTATTTATAAAACTGGAAGAAGGTCTTCCATAAAACAGGTCTCCTGTACCTGCACTACTTCGATAAGACGAAGGTTCCCCCGACAATTTTCTCTCTTTGCCCCTTTGGCATACTGCCACTGCGCATGCGAAAACTATCACAATTTGGATAAGACAGAAGCCAATGATTGCTGCAAACATGAGGTTTTTTGGAACGCAAACCACCCGTCCATTTTCTGCATGAAATTTTTTTTAAACAAACAATTAGATAATTAATGAATTAATGTCATGAATTAATTTTAATTTTGAAAACTAAATTAATTAAACTGATACTTACCAATTTGGTGAACGGACTCAAGTCTCTTTCCTTTCTGTACTGAGGAGGACGAGTCCAGAGGACCACTAACAATTATTTCCTTCTGGAGCTCGATTATTCTTTCACTTGTGCTGTTTGAAGGAAATTGCGTCGCACGCCGCTTTCTCCCGTGTGATGTTTCTCCATCGCATTTCACCTGAAATCAAATATTCTCTCACGTTTGAAATTAAAAGATGAATACTGACTATTTAAGTAAGAGTCGTAGTTTTATAAATTTAATTACGGGAGGGCATTCATTTCTGCAAAACTGCAAGTACACTTGAAACCTGACGACCGCGTCATTTGTGAATTTGAAAGCTTCAAATCTTCCCTTCAGTGACTTGCTGCCATCCCTAGTCTTCTTCAAATGTGGGAAAATTGCTGGATCCTCTGGGCAACCCCTCGAGTCCAAAAGAGTAATTTCCTCTTCGTTTGTTCCACTCTTGGCAATCAAATCCCTCCCGAGGACTCCGTATGCGCTATTAGGTTCGATTTCCACCTTGAACCAGAGTTCATCTCCAAGGGAAACCCCACTTACGTCATTCCCATTCCTATCCAAAATTTTCAGAATGACCAGGGGACTCTTAGCTGTGGCATTTATCACCGAAGTAGCAATTCCTAGCACAGGGCCTGGAGCAGAGGATGCCTCCACTAATCTCGACTCTGACTCCTTTTCAAAACCAAGTGTTTGTGTGAGGGTGCGATTTGTTTCAGGAAATGTACAAACTAGACGGAATGCAGCATCACCACGCTTTTGGATAAGTGGGTGTTGCTGGACAATCAGGTTCCCTACAAAGGACCCATCAGTGTCCCTAGAAACAGTACAGTAAAATTGTATGAGATGACCCTTTCACCAATGTCTGAACTTGCCCCATTATGTCCTTACTTGTAAACGCCACAACTACTAAGCGGATATTCAATTGTCGTGGTCATCTTCCCGTGTCCAAACACCTCACAGTCGGATTGCAAGGCGGATGAGTACATTTTTCCGTAAAAGGGCGAGTGCGTCTTCAGTTTTGCTATCATTGTCTCGCCGTTACACTCCAGTGACACTGTGGCAAGTAACAAAAATAAAGCAAATGCCAAGCAAATGAAAGTTTTTTTTCTTTCGTGTGAGCGCGGAAGAGCTTGAGATTGTTGAAATTCTAAGAAACTAAATCGATTCTCTTCACTTTTAATTTTCTTGATGCACGGGCGTGGTTATTTATGTGCAATCATTATGTATGTTGTAGTGTTACATACGTTACGACCACAGTGAATTGGTCATTTCAGTGATTTGTCAACTAAACAGGTGGACAGAAACAGACAGGAACAGACAGGAACCGCACATTCGTTGTGGATTTTCTTTACATTTTCATTAGAATTCGGTTACACAATAATTGGCTATGTAATGTAAGATAATCTCATTATTGTTGTTTTTGTTGCATTGTTGGATTGTTGCTATAAACTCTGATTTATTCTATGGCCATGAAAATTGCCAACTAAAAATGGGTTGGGTGGACAAGTGGAATGAAAGGGGAACATTGAGACAACCAATTAAGTTGCAACATATTTACAACAGCAGAACAAAAAGTCATGTCTTTAGATTTGAGATCATTGTTGACATGCTGCCTCATAATGTAGTTTGGCAATAATGGTTGCAAATACAAAACGCAACAGTAACAGGGTGTTTCAGTGTTAACTCGATTATAATCGCGATAATGAACTTGAACCAGGAAATTTGTTTCTTGACGTTGTCGACTCAACCAATACAACAAGCAAAGCATACACACTGTCACGACTATTTTACATCATGACAAATCTAATTATCGCATTTTCTTCGCAGAATGAAGATTTGCAATCACCGGATGTCACTTCATCTATAAATGTGTAGATCCCTCTCCTCATTTCCTGTGGAGCTTGTATAAGCAGTGATCTCATCAAAAATGAGTTTTTACAAGAGATTTTATAACTTACTGTCGATGCATGGCACGCGCTGCGCATACACTTTGCTCTCATGCGATTTGAGCATCTTTGTTGAAGTGGTGGACATGTCGGAGCCGCTTAATGCACAAAGTCCGGTCACCATATCGTAGGTGATGGAACGACAAGTGAAGGCTGCATAAGACTCGCAAGATTTCTGGCACTAAAACGTGAAAAAAAAAATTCAAAAGTTGTTACATAAACACTGTAACAATGGTTACCTCTGTATTGTAGTAGATTACCTCTTGTAAAGTAGATGCCTTGCTAGTAAAATCAACAATGGGAAATTCGAAACCTCGCATTAGTTGCCATTCGCATTGTCTTTCCTTTGCCGTTATGGGCTCTAAATCCATAAGATGTTAGCAAATACAATTTATGAAGAATGAGGCTAATAATTAGTGCAAACATTTGACTATTTGACCTTCCAATTATCGTTGTAACGTTTATAGGGCAAAATTTTATGACTTAGAATATTATGGCATTTGTTCATATTAATGAGGAGTTTACCAATGCAAGCATTTTCAATATACTCAACCTCCGCGCTGGACTTCAAAAACGCCCCGGGTTGAGTCCGCCTGTCCTCGCGAGACAACCGACATTCTTTTCTAGAGTCCCTGTTCAAAACAATAAGCAATATCAAAGAATAAAAAATAAAAATCATGCATTTTGGGTCATAAGTTTAGCAAAGGTATTTATAGGCAACAAAGGTTTGTAGATCACATTTACATGAAATTCAACACAAGATGAATGATAAGAGGGTTTTATTTTGAAATCCGTCATCATTCATCATGTAATATTGTTGGTCTTCATACAGTCGTTATGCCACCTGCTACCTTTTTTACCACAAAAGAAAGACCACGCATTTTTATGAAACGATTGGCTATCACCAAGTTCCTTAGGATTTCACTTATATTTTAATTCCTTGATATTTTTTATCTAACAATAGCAGTAATACACCTACTCATTGGCTGATTTTTTTCATTCAATCAAACGCCTCAAATAATTGCGTATCATTCGAATCAAATCATTATTTGCTTAGCTCATGGCGTGCCCTACCATAACCACAATTGCATAATATCATGCCACGCAACTAACCTAGGCCTACACAGTGTGAGTTTAAATGGCTATCTGTTTTAATAAGACGTTTTCAATGAATGATTCATTCAGTTTTGAAACTTTGTTCGCCTAGTCCTCTCCCCTGCTGCTCGGGTTAAGATCAAAACTAGTTCTATGCTGTCTGGCAGTGTGCTAAACTGCACCATTTTTTACCATTTCTGCATTTAGCTAGACAAATAGATATTTTTCTTGAAATAACGGTTCATCGTTATTGACTACTAATGCGTGTTTTCACTCCATTCTTCATTTTGAAATGACAAAAAACTGACAACAATTCAATGCAAATTCTTTAAACAACTCCCACAAATTATTATGTAATCTCATGCAATGTAAAAAAAGCGCAAGATGTTGTTGTGTACCTCGCGTCCTTGCGGCAGGTACTTAATTTGCTGTCTATCAACAAGAGGATAAAAAGGATTTAAAGTAGGTAAGCTGTCTAGCCAACATTTCAATATTTTCAATCAGCCATTGAATTCACGAGAAGAAAAACAAACTGATCGAATTCTAATAAATTGCATGCTTTCACAAATTCTTTCATCTGATAGAATTATATCTTGTTATACTTTGAATTTCTGGCAATTATGCTGCCTAAAAAACTTGCTTATGATAAATTTAATTTTAATGGTTAGCAGACCTACGGACCTTTTTAAGAGAGTTTAGTTGATTGTTTTGACCATAATCGGTCACTTTAATTGTCTTTATTTGCCTCGAACTTTTAAACCTTTCTGCTTCAATACCGAATTAATATGAGAAATTTGCTTACCAATAATCGGCCGATCGGCAAGGTAGCCGCTTGTCGGTGAGACACAGTTCTGAACAGCGTTTTCTCGAGTTCACGCTTCTCACAATGACATCATCATGACCCGCCAACTCATAACCTGGGATTCGTTCAGTTACCCACGCTTTACTACAAATGTCCCCTGCTTTCACCAAAAACAAAGCAAAAAATCATCAATAATAAATATTTTTAAAGACTCAAGCCTAAATAAATGTATGTCATGCATAATTTGACGATGGTATGGTATAAAGATTTTCACCGATTGTAGCATTTTAACTTGGTCACATCATGACAATTAAAATTCCAAAATTAGTGGGGTATCGATCGAAAAAATTGTAGCCTTTCTTTTAATTTAATTGGCTTGTACAGCTTCTGTAACAATAATAGCCCAACAACATCATGGCATTTTTTAGTACACATTAAAACAGGTCGTTGTCGTCATGGGTTTGGTCGAAGACGGGTAATAACAGAGTTTGTTCGACAACTCCAACATGAATGATTGACGAAGAAAGATAAAGATACCAATGATCAACCCAGACTTCGCCACAATATGTCTAAAACATGCGATCGTAGTTATTTTAGCTCAGTGCGTACATCGTGTATTGTAATTTGTAATTCATGCGAAAAATTATGGGATTCTTGTGTTTGATGGTGTTGTTTAGTTTACTAATATCTGCTCATCATCTTAAAGACAAAACTCCTTTCTTACTTCACTCGCCATTCTCATCATTTTCATATACATTAAGTTCGTCGATGCTCATAATGGCTGTAAAAGTCACCGCAACAATACAGCATAATAAATTTTCAAAGCTCGTGTTTTCTTGGCTAATGATCACCTTCTTGTTGTATACTTACTCCTTATGACAAACTTGACATTCATTTCTCTTATCGACAGTTTGTTCAACATTTGATGGCTCCTCAAATCTTTGTCTCTCATGTTTCTTTCTATGGATAGCTTTTACACGTGTAATTTATATCGTTACTGTCAACTCTAGTTTACTGTAGTCGTAGTCAAAGTTGTTTTACATCTTGTTTCATTGCTTCAAGAATAGGACAGCTCAAGAGATCCTTTTCTCCTGCATTTTCGGCAATTGGCAGTTTAATGGGCTGGTCATACAGCCATAGGCATTCGGTTAGGAGTAGAAGCGTGAATTAACATAATGGAAGGGGTTTCATCACCTATTTCTTGTTGTTGTGCGAGAGAAAGGTTGGATTCACCGACCCGGCACAAACTTCTCGAATAAAATTTTATTACCGAATAATTTGATTTGCAATCCATCGCCCATATCTCTGATCAACATCATTGGTGGCGATCAATATGCAATTACACATTAATGCAAGCATACTGTTTTTACTCAAGAAAAGAAACACAACCATGTATGCAGTGAAAATCCCTACGAAAAAAAAATCAAGATAAAGGTAAAAAGATTCTGTACTTTTGAGTGCTACTTTTATTTCATTGATTACACATAATTAAACTCTATTGTTGGCATATTGTTGTTGCCTATATTATTCTGTCTTCTCATAATGTCGAGAGATGAGGACTTATGTAACAAATGGATATAAGAAAAGGAGTGTGGGAAGATGAGTAAAGAAAAGGGTAAAAAACGTGTTTGACAACAAAGAAGCAATATTTTGTGTGCTTACACGCTTGCATCTTAATAATCATGAAGTAAAACAAAAGGATTCTTAATGAATGCTCATCTTGAATAGCTGGATTTAGTTGATTGATAACATGCCTTGCTACAAATATTGAATATAAGTATACTCACAAGTAATCTGATGATGAGCAAATACTATCAATATCCTTCTTTTTTTCTATACTATACTCACAAGGAAAGTTTCTCATGTACTTATCAAGTTGATAGTAATTATTGATTTTTATGAGAGAGTCCTTGTTTTTATAGCAGCCGAAGATTTCTTTAAAGCTATTCAAACTCAAAGTTTAATACAGACATTTTCAAAATCAAAACAAATTTTTGGCAAGTACCAGACCTGCTGACATTTGAAAAGGAGTCCTTGTTTGAATTCATAAAATTAGCATTTATTGGGCACTATGAATGAACTTTTGTCATACTTTGAAAAATTCCTCATATCTGACTTCAAGTGACTCATCACATCATTTCGTTAATTTGCATACAAGCTACCGAAAGAAAAGTAATCATTAGAATTTTTCAAACCAAAGCCAATCCATAAAAACTGGTATATTCGGTGCGGGCGTACGCAGACGGAGAAACTAGAGCACACGCATTATAATTTCCTTACGTAATGATTCACATATTTCTTTTTTACGCACATATCAGACTTAAGAACTTAATTTAAATTGGCTCATTCTAAAACCAACAAAGCATACATACGTTTTCCAATACATTCCTTCTCGTATATTTACTAGTCACGATATTATTTTCTCCTTCAAATTACATAAAAACTACACAGTATTGAGTAGGCAGTCGTTCCACATAATAAAACCCTTTTCTTTTGGGCACTCCACTCATCCACCGAAAAAGTGGTGCTTTTGTGTTACTTTTGTATTGATGGCTTTGGCGAGACACGATTCTGATGCAAATATGCAGATGCACAAATAATATGTAATTGTTTCTTGTAATGAGCAAGGAGCATGCAATCACACAATAAAAAACCTACTTGTGAGATAACTCACATCGCAATCGTGCAAGAATTGAAAAGAAGAAAAGGGCGATACCGACACATGACATGACATTCCTATGATTATAGCAGCAATAAAGATGATCTGGCTGTAATGCACACAGACAAGTAATTATTTGTTCGAATTTTCACATTAAAGGAATAACGGGACATGTACTTCAAGAAACATTGAAAATTTTCTTTCGGGTGACTCGATTTCAATTACTTTTTAATATTTGCTTTTAAGTTATCTCTTCATGTCTGCAATACATGTCAGTTGTCACCTTTGTCTGATGCAACACAATAATTGCTAAAATGTCTGTATGACTTTTCTAGTTGTTTGATTTTCTTACCTTGAAGGCACTGTCGCTCATAATAGGAGGCAGCTTTGGCAAAGTCCACTTGCGCGGACCCATCAATAGCTTTCGGGCTGCTAAGTCGGAAACAGGCGTTGGAATTGTAGTCGATCCAGAACGCAGAGCAGCTTGAAGACGCTCGGCATCTAAACAAAGAAATGTATGAAAAAATCACTTCGCGAATGTCCTATCCTATTTGATCAAATAATGGTTATTCATGACTACAACTCGTAGTTATGCATGCTTTACGATAGATAACAGTTATCATCCTCAAGTGATTCCTTGGTCCTTAGTTAGGACTTCTTTTTTTCCATTAGTTATACCACAAATGATATGAGATATGTACATATTATATACTGCGTATTTCCTTTCAAGTTGCATGTTAAAAAATTTGTCCGCTAATTGGTTATGTTACAGTAAATCAAATCTTTACTTATGTTACATGAAGTATAGGACGAACATACAAATTACAATTATTACACGACGGGCAGTCGGGTAAAAAGTTTTATATGTCAAATAGTGGAATAAACCGAATTTATCCACACTTGACATTGAGCGTAGTCCCTGTTGCCCATTTAGTTGGATACCTGTTAGTATTTCGTACCACTTACCAAAGTGTAACCAATGCAATTGGGGGTTTTCGATCGAGCTGGCCTGAAGATGAGGGTGTACTATACTGCGTTTAAAAACTTATGCTTTGGCAAAAATTGGTCATCGTCTTTTATATTAAGGACTACCTTAAACTACCTTGTCTTGCCTGTTTATATATGCATCTTCACTTAACTACTTGACACTATGATTTTTGTCTACCGTCTGGTTTTCACATTTTCTTAGTTTTTTATCACTAGGAAAACTTTCTATACATGTCTAATTTAAGAATGAAAGATCTGCCATCTTAATTTATTTATAGTACTTTATTCTACGAAACTACATTATTGCTTTAGGAAAAAGCTACTTTCAAGTTAAGACTGGGTGAGCATACTTTTGACTTTACATTAGAGGATTTTGAAAATTGGTCACTCTGAATCTATTTATAAGTAAGGAAATGGGTAATAAGCATTCCGGAACGGTGATAAATTACAAATTTTACGTGTTTCTCTAAAATGAACTTCAACCTATTTGCATAATTTGGTGATGGTTTTGTTAGCGTATCTTTTTTATATCAAGAACTTGGGTACCTGAACTCTCCTTTCTTTTTATTACTACGCAGTGAGGGATGTATTCAATTATCTACTGAAATTACACTTTAAATATGTATTTCATCATTCCCAAAAAAGGCTATTCGTTTACGGAAATACTTTCTTCGATGAGTGCTGCACAATGTGATAATGTGCATATTATAATATTTTGATTCCCCAACTTATTTATGCTTTTCTTAATAATGGGTAATTAAAGATGTTCTGATGAAACGTTTAATGTTAGTCTTAGTATTCTTACCTATTGTAGCAGTCTGCAGTGATAGCACCAGAGGTGCTGGAATATAAAGGTATCTTCTCTGTGGGGGCCAACTCCACTCCTGTCACTTTCTCAAAAGTCTCAATCCCATTTGAGCAATCCGACAGCGCTGATTTTAGCGGAACGAGAATTTGACCTGAGGCAACAAAATGAAAAAAAATATGAAACCAAATTCATTCAAAATTTATTATCACAAGATAGGAAAATCGCATTACGAGAACATTTTCATGAACTTTATATATTCCTAGTCAAAACTTTAACAAACTAAATCATGTTTAGCTGAAAACTGTGACTAAATAATACAGCTTCTCAACGTTTTGTCTTACATTGAAACTCTTTGCAGTAGAGATAGCACGAGGACATGATCAAAGGGAAGCATGCCGTAATCGAGTTAATTGAACTAATTACTCTCATTCTTCATGTTCCCTAATCTTCACTGTCCTAGTCAACTACATCAATAGACTGGACTATAAAATATCTGCTTTGATAATAGCCAAAATGCATTGTTCACTGTAAAAAAGGAAGAAGTAGGACTAGATATCTGAGGAGATAATTTCTATACTGTTCAGCCATTCAAATCTTTGGCTTATAGTGCCAAAAGTGACAAAATTTGCTTTGCTAAAATGTATGCTTTGCTACCATCAGTGTTTAAAAAACGATTTCTTTGTACTGTGCTTGCTTTGCATTTTGTATGCTTCTTCGAAATATCGAAATATAAAAACAGGGAAACACCAAAGAAATCAAACACAAATTAAAGATGACAACGTTTATAAATATTGTTACTGTAATTGTTAATAAAATCTCGTCAATTTAGCAGCTTGGCAATAAATTAAAATGGTGAATTGAATAGAATATTGAATATAGAAGCCTGTTAATAAGTAGTATGTAAACAGGGTTGCTAATGGTTGTGCTGAACTGAAAAACTATGAAACATGGTGAACATTTGTGAATTCAATTTTTTAAGGGAAAATGCCGAAAAGGGTGACACAAGTCCGTTCATGGACTTGTTATTGGTGGGGTTGGGGTACACTGAGACCACAACCCGAGACAATAGGCTTTTTTAAAGTAATAATTTCGGTTTATATTTTTCTTTTGATTTTTTGGTGGGTGAAAAACACATACATTGAAGTCATATTTCTAAAAACCTATTGTATAGTCTAGCTTCAATTTTTTTGCAACACTGCTTACTGTGTCCTCTAGCTAGATATTCCTTTCAACATATTTTTAAAATTGTGCTACTGTGTCTCCTCTCATTGTTTTCACTTTTATATATCTACTGTCATGCGTGGGTGGATTGGGTGGATGAGGATGTCAAATAATGTGGTTGAGAATTTGTCTCGCATATTTTATCGTATCCAGAGCTAAATTCATAAATAATGTGGTGGTTAAAAGGAATGAAATTGTGTAAACCCACAGCTTGAAAATTGGATGATGAGCCATAAACTAAGAAAGCCACTCCTCAGGTAACCACGAACAAGGTAAGCATCACGATGATGGTGATGACGATGATAAGCGTTCAGGAACATCTTGGCTTTTTATTTTTAAAAAGTGGCAAAGCACCTTTTTTATCCTTCAAAAATGCACGCACAACGCAAGTAACATGAGTCAATTTGAGAAAAGATACCGCTTTTAGCCGTACTTTTCAAAACAAAATATGTATTTTGATAACTATTTTGGGATCATTATAAACTCATCGTGATTCCATTGAAAACATAATTTTACTAAACGATTGAGGAAGAATGCAATTTCGAAAGAATCCAGATCGGTGTATTTGTTCACATTAGTTGTTTTGAAATTCCTTTAAATTAGTTTTGCATTGCAAAAATATAGTTATTTATCGATCCCAGCAACTTTACTTCTTGTAACGCCATTGCACCTGCTTCAGCTTTAGCGATTCATTTACCTATAAGTCATTATTATGTTCGTTTGAAATACAAAAATAAAATCTTCACATTTCACAAAATCACAACACTGCACAACTCCAAATCATTCAACCAGTAGCAGTTTGCAAAGTCAGCCAGCAGAAATGAAAGAGCAATGAATTGTGAAGAAATAAAAATACAAAACGATAGGTTACACTTTTTCTATTAACACTCAACACTGCACAACAATGAAATAAGAACATTGACTGATGACAACAGTCAATTATGCAGAAAAACAGAAGATCACATTTTTTCTGAGGAATGTACAGATTCGAATATCCACAGAGAAGTCTGTGAAACCAATCTCCTCAAAGTAGATAGAAAGCACAAACGATACAAGATAAAAACATTTTTTGCATGTGCAACTCGTTCCGTTGATTTGAAAGAATTTCTCCCTTTTGACCGGAAACAGGTTAATTTGTTTGCGCTCGCGTTCTCCAGAATTATTAAATGTTGGAGAATTATTTGTCACTCTGGTTCGGGTTTATGCAAACCAACTAAAACCACACTATGGAACTAATCTCCCATTGCCCCAACCAAGAAGATTCTTGCACTCTTATACTGGCACTTGCAGATTTCAATGAAAATTTCAACATAAGAAGCTCCACGACAGACGAAAGTCACGACAATGAAGTCAATTCGAATATAATACAGAATAGGTTGCAAAAGCGAGAGGATCAATCAAGCTGAACTTTTCATCATTGGCTCCTTAACAGATGGATTAGCAATTATTGTAGACATGATGCCACGATACTTTTTGAATGTTTTGCAGAAAAATATCTGTCGTATGAAATATTTTTTCAAAAGAAGAAATCAAGATCATCACTTTTCAAGCTTATTTAAATGCCAATAGCAGAGAGTCTACTCCACTACCACCCGATGCGTTGCAAATAAAGAAGGCCTTGTAGTGTGCTAAAAACTACTGATCAACAGGTGAGGAGGAGACCCATTCAAGCCTGGCAGCTTTTGAAGGAGATTTATTTCAAAGAAAATGTGCTTAAATCTCTGCATCCCTAAACACCTCACTATTCACTGATCTTCCACATACTCAATTGACAAGTCACCCTGTCTCAGCAAACAGCAAGCAGCCAGGCAGTCTTGTTTGAGAGATCGACGAGCAAATTCACCTGTACTGCAAAAATCGGCAACTTACGCATGCGATTGCGATATTGTAAACGAGGAAAGGTTATGGCTGCACTTGATCATCACTTGATGGTGACTGAGGATGAAAATGAAAGAAATAAAAAGTCTACGATGCAGTTGCGACGAAAAGAAAGATACAGTCTACCTGTTGGTTAGAAAATTTTGAAAGGAGTATAACAAAAATGTTATGATCTTATGCACCTGAGCCAACGTTTTCTAAACCCTCTGTGGAACGAAGATCATGTCTTCTATGAAGCTGTTCTCAACCCCGACTGAGGAGTGGACTGCAGCCGATCATCACCTTTTGACAACGAAAATGAAGATCATTAAAGAATTTATGTGATCAATGACGAGGGGATGTAAATTGTACCTTCTAGACAAACAAGGATTTGCTAAACCTTTTTTTAAATGAAAATTCATATTACTATTGAGCAACAACAAGTAAATACCAATAATACAAGTATACAAGCTAAATTATGCATTCATTTTTTACTATGAACAGAAACAATGACATTAAATGATGTCTTCATTGGACATGGAGTTGTTGACAGCAAGGCTGGTACGCTTTATTTTTGTGCCAAGTGTCATTCCATGAAATTATTGTAGATTTGATATAAATTATAAGTAGGTATTCTGGTTTAGGAAAGGGTAAGGAATCATCAAATAATCGGCAGATGTTTTACTTGTCACTCTAAAAGTTTCCTCTTTAGTTTTAAAGATTTTAAACAAATTTGATCTTGAAGTCTATAGAGATGTTTCCGTCAAAGGGAGGGAGGAAATCATTTCAAAAAGACAGGCGCAAAGGGTATGTAAAAAAATTGCATAAAAATACGTTAGTGCCCATTTAATTTATTAAGATTATTTGCTGGAAACTTTAAATAACAAGAACCGCGGTGAATTGCATTGATTTTATATACCGTTTTTTCCTTCTGCATCTTCTGAATTTGGTTTATCGATTTAAAGGTTTAATAATAATAATAACTAAAAGTTCTCTTTGGTTGATACTGGAAAAGAGAATAATTCCAGACTATGCTCCTATATATCACGATTTCATATGTAAAACCGAAACCTCACGTTTACGTTAGTTTCTCCGCAGATGCATAGTTGTAGTTCCTTCCTAACGATTTAGCTTTTCGTTTTGCCTCTTATTGACCTTCTTTATGCATTTGCTTTGTCGTTTAGATGCAAACACTGCACTGCAGCCTGCAGGTACCACAATTAATTAACATACATAATCTGTAACTGTCATGGTGAATTGGTGAGCTATCAAATGGCAGTAATAATTGTTCCTAGTAGGGGGAAAATGTGAGTGCTTCTTCAGTTGTCCGATTGATGATCTTTGTTCCGCCTTTGTATGATATTGATAACATAATTTGTAACAGCTCATCAAAATGACAGTAGGTAAAATCAATTCAATTCATTTTTGATTGTATCCCAGAGAAATTTTTGTGCTGGGTGTGGCTCTAAAAATATGAATTTGACAAAACGTTAGCAAAATTTTCATTAAGTGTGTACGAGTTTCAACAAAAGATGGAAAAGACATTCTGGATGTGTGCAAACAACAAGAAGCCATTCAATTTGTACATGTAAAAATGACCATGGTGACAACTGGAAATTCCAAAATGCTGTCGAAATGTTGGTTTGACGAATGATGAATGAAGAAATTGTTGTGTCATAAATGCTGCAATACACAGAAATACTAATTTTCAGACTTGATGTTCATATTTGTATGCTTTGATGTTATCATCAGTCATCAAGAACCAGGAAATTAGTTTCTGCACTGTCAACTCAAGCAGTACGACCAAGTGTGCGTACACTGTCACGGTTATTTTTAATCATATCTAATTCACGTCACAATATTTGTTATTCTCTTCATATATAAAACTTGAAATCACCGGATGTATTAACTTTAAAACCATGGAGCCATCTTCTCATTTCTTTGTGTAAAGCAAAAAAATTGACGTCATAATCAAATATTTTGACGATCCATCTCACCTTCCCCTCTTGGTTTATTTACCTGTGGTTTAAAAACTAGTTACTATACATGTCTAATTCATATTTTGCAATATATCAGATTTCTCTTCCTAACTGTAAATTGGTATTGACTACTAAATGCGTGTTTTCACTCCATTCTTCATTTCAGGATGACAACCACTGACAACATTGCAAATCCTTCTAGACCTCAAATTATATTATGTAGGTAATCTCATACAAGGCAAAAAATGCAACACAATGTACCTGCAATTATTACTGTACTGTGTTCGGTCGGACTTCGGGTGGACCTGGTGTCATTGCGTCAGATATTGGGCTTTTATTGGCTGTCAATCAAAGACTTGGAAAAAATCATGCAAGCATGCAAAAGATTTCAATGGAGCATTCTTGAAATGATTATTATAAAAGGCAAACTGGTTAATTCTAAATAACTATGTTTTATGTATTAAACCATTTATCCTTTCATCGAATCATCGAGCACATTTTTGAATCTGCCAACTGAAAGCTTTCAAAGAGCCGTACTATATTTCATAATGGGTAGTTTTTGGCATACTTAATGATTAGCTTTGTTAGCTTTCAATTTAATGGGTACACTTGTGAATTCGTTTACGGCAAAGGTCTTTCATTCATTTGTTTTCTCCTAATCGATTTTCAGTACATATGAACTGTAATATGTGAATAAGCTAAAATCTCATATGCACTACCAAATTAAATTTGCATTGCCCAATCTTTGCGGTCGTATTTATGGCCCAGTTAATGAAAGTATTTATTTGATGCTGAATTGAAACATTTGAACTATTAAAAAATACGGATTTCAAGCAATGATAAATCACGTCATTCTCATCAGAGAATTAATAACTCGGAGGTTGACTTATTGTAGAATATCATATAAAAACTTTCTTTATTTAAAAAATCAAATAAAGAAATAATGGTAATGTCAACGATTGTACCTTCGAAGAGGACGTAAAATAGTATTGGAAATGTACAAGGGGAGATCTTTCCACAGAACTGAGATATTATGCAGTTTGCATAGTGTAATTTTGTTGCTTCTAAAAAGCAAGTTGAATGTCGTAGACAAGTGATTATAGGTACTAAATGTTGACACTGCACTGTTCATTACATAACCAAAGCACATAAATGATTGACAGTTTGACAAGTCATTATGTCAACGTAAACCTGGCTACTTTGTTGATTTGGCTTATGAAAGTCGTCATGTAGTCATCTTTACTGTACCAGTTTAGAGTAATTCATGCTATGTGATTATAAGTTTTTTCGACAAGACTTTTACATGATTCTTCAGTTTTATCTGGTAGAGGTTGACAATAGTTCCGTGTTCAAATGTCAATTAATTGTAAGCACGCGGTATGTTTGTCATTTAAGTAGTCAGGTAAAGCCCACCAAAATAAGTTTTTTTTTCTAAATAATCCACAATCCCGTAATTTTTAATGTTCTATAAACGACATTGTATGTACATCAATAAAATCGGAGTCTATAATTTTTTGAATGCATACTTTATCGAGTTGTCTATCTGCGAACATTATATTTGTCAATTGTTTTACATGTTGCTTTAAACTGATACAACAAAAACAAGAATAACACGGGTGCAAATATGTTGCCGCAGGCATTCGGTCAATTGAAGCATGAGTTCCATTACTAATATGCCCCATATGCACTGGGTGAAAACTTGCCGACACAAAGAGAACTTGCATCGAAACTTATCCAATAATCAAGTTTTATTACTGAATACATAATTTGATTTGCAGGCATGCAATATATCTTTTCCTGGCACTGCACCCGCACCCTTGTGATCTACATCTACATCAAACACACATGCCTGTTTCTCTGCAGTTTCTGGGTTTAAATTAAAAGTATAGAGCGTAGGTGAAAAGATTTTTGTTCATTCATACAGTTGTACTACTGTGATGGATAACTAATCATGTACTACTTTCAATTTAATACATTCTTCTATCTTTGGCATATCGTTCCGTTAAATGTTTTCATAACTAATCATTTTGCATTTAGAAATAAACGTGAGATTACAGTGACCATGAAATCAACGTCTGAAATACACTCTTTACTTGCGACTACTGGCATGTATGTATACTAGGATTTAGTTTCTAAAACGGTTTTACCAGGAAGTAAAACTTAAGAAAGACACGACTGACACCCATCTGCAAATTGATAATTTGCAATTTAGTTTACAATTATTTTTATTTTGAAATATTATATTGAATTGATGGGACATGTACTTAAATTTTTTATTCGTACATTCATATCTTTGAGTTCATTACGTATACATACATATGCATAATATTTATTATTGTAACCATTTATTAGCCCAATAAAGTTTTCGGACACCAACATCCAATCGTTTATTCAAAAAACCGGCAACATAGCATCAATGAACAATAGGTATGGTATATGACACGAGCGTATTTACACTACTACAACAAACAAAATGATTATTGTTGCACTTGCGGAGGAACCAACCGGTTCACTATAGTTCATAACTTTTTTGTCTTCTTAAATTGAAACTGATTTGCTCAGCTTTGATGTTGTGAGACCACGTTGTGACTTTCTCCAGCGCATTTGAAAAAGGTTTGATGCTTATTTTTGATATCCAAATTCTCAGTTCCATTCTTGAGTGAGGGTTGGAGCATTTTGACTTTATTTATTTGTACTATATTTTCAAGGTCTCGACCCTCCTTGGAGGTAAACTAGACTTTATTCCCGATTGCATTTTTTGTTTAACTGAGGTCCCTTATTCGCCAACTCACGACGTGTATGTAAAAATGCATGCAAAGATAGAGATGGGACACTTACTATCATTATAAGTAGTCAGCAAGGAACGTAAGGCTAAGGCTATAAAGCTACCCAATTTGTTACTTTTACCGTTACCTACGCTGGTGCATGAAACTTACAACATAACAATCGTGCCGTGTGAAAATTGAAGTGAAAATACCGCATACGAATAACGACTATACCGACACATTACCGTGGACATGACATGACATTACCGTGATAATGCTAGTCTTGAAAAGATATGATAAAGTCAAGTCACCATTAGAAGTAGATATTATGCCCATGCATGATGGGATTTTAAAATACTTAAATTTTGATAAGGAAAAATAGCGTTTTACACAACACATTTCAGCAACAGCTAAGGATTTTCTTCGGCAGCCGTTGTCCATTAAGTAAAAAGCAACTTGAAGTTGAGATTGAGACTTCTTTGCAGCAGTTCAGGATGATGTCAGTCAGTGCAATTGTTGTTGTTAGTTCAAAGTTAGCGAAATGCGATAAAATGAGCATTAGAGAAAAGTGGTTGTTGTATAGTATATAATTTGATTGGGGCAGTCTGCGACAAACTTTTTAAATGCAAATAACTTACTGCTATTCATTTATTCACGCTTTAAAATGCCTCCTCCGGGACGCGATACATGTATGTAATGTATGTCTTTTCCCTTTAGTTTAATGTGACATTTTTACTATGTATAGATCAGATCATAAATGTGAGTAATGGGAAATTATGAAATATTTTTTTGCCTCAACCATACACGTACACATTTTTCTTTCAAATTTCCATAAATTACATACATACGTTAAGTTTGTGGGAACAGCTAATGAAACTAAAGAAATGCGAACATGTAGCGCTTATTGTTTTTTCCTCTATTTTACCAGTCCACTTCCTTTAATGTTTATATTCCCAAATTCCCATACATAAAAATGTGTCTAAATGCAAATCCGCAAACAAGCGAACTCAATAAGGATTCGTATACAAAGTTGACTCGTCTATAGTTACCTCTACGCATTGATTTGTGCGAACCTGCATTTCACATGCATAATATGCTATTATGAATGTCAATTTTTATGGGATTTTTTATTCTTTAGGAGGTTTTTGGTACATTTTCCCAAACTTTCCTTCTTCACAACAACAATATAACACAAACAGCATACACTAATACTTAATACATTAATACTAATGCAATGCAAACTATAAGTAGTAGCAGCAAAATCATAAAGCATAAAATTCATTTAACATTCATTCAGTATTGCAATTGCAGCTTTGCAGCCCATCTTGCAGTATTAAGGTGATGCATGGAAGATAAACTTTAAGGTACCGCACCAATTTAACTTTTTTAACTTGTATGAATAAAATTATCTTGATATCCTACCCTATCGTATGTATGTACTACCTATCTCCATCCACGAGTAACGAGTGAGATGTTTTAGGGTTCCTTCACACTTCATGTATCAACAACCGTAGTTCGAGAGCTGGTGGCTGGCTGGCTCAGTAGTATACCTCGAAATAAAGGGAACTCCCACCCACTGGGATACGACTTATGCACGACACGGAGTATAAATGATCCCTATTATTTTAAACGTGCGAGAGAATGTATTTATGCTGCTGCTGGACTTCTTGTCAATGGAACTCTCCGCTGCTGATGTTATTTTGGTGCACAGGTTGAGAGGCAGGCTCAAAGTCCAAAGCTGAAAGATCACCGACAACAACACACAGAAAACAGCAGATCACGACAGGCCGGACAAGATCACTTTAAATTACAATTATCTAGTTTAAAAGTTGCTTCTAAAATTGTATTAGTATTTCACGATTGATTAGCCATCCTTATAGGTAAGTTGTATGTAATTTATTTGTAACATTTTGAAAGTTAAGTTCACTTTTGGGAAAATGCCGGTGTTGGGTGCTACAGCCAGAGAGACTACAGAGAAGAATGTTTAATTTTAATTGACTCCCAGTTGGATTAATTATAGTTGTATCTCTTGTATTGACTTGAAATGACAAGTTGGTCATGTCATGTATCTTTAATTTCTAAATATCAATCTTACTTCCTGATTGCTAATTAATTACTGACTAACTGGTACTAGCATACAAACTCGCTAACACTTTTGACCTATGGACTGAAGCACTATCAATATAAAATTTTATGTATTTGTTTCGATTTGTTGATGCCTTGGGGTGGGATTAGTGTATGATCAAGTCAATCAGTACATTTTATTTAACTCTCAGAAATTAGATAACACATTCCGTGTTCCCATTCCCAATCGGCATCAAAAGGAGTTTTGAAGTCTCATTAATTCAACTACTTCCGGTCGTGATCGTACAAATATGTCGTCGCTGTACCGGATGTCCTCTTGTGCCCGGTTAGGGTTAGGACCTCTTAGCTTCAAGTTTTCACCAAGTAAGCAGCGCTTAAAATTTTGAAATGTTATTATTGTATAATTGCTATATTTTTCACGATTTTAAATTACTGTTTATATATTGTTGTAGTGAAAAGGTACCTCTCAAGAACAGCGGCAATGAGTGGAAACCACGTAAATCTTCAAATTAAAGGTAATGTAGCTGTTTTGAGATTGGACTCTCCTGGAACGAAGGTATGTTCTCAACCGTCTACTTCTATCATCTAATTGGCAAAATATTACAATGAATAAAGTACCGTCATAATAATATGCATTTGTTTATAATAGGTAAACGTTCTCAATCTTCCTGTGATGAATGAAGTAATCGAGGCGATGAAGGAAATACAATCAAATTCAGCTGTCACCGCAGCTGTAGTGATATCAGGAAAGCCAGGTTGCTTCATTGCCGGTGCTGACATTTCCATGATAGAAAGGTAATTTGAAACTTTCAACTCCTGAAACTCAGATAATTTAAATAAAAATAGAGTGAAAATAAAGCCTTCAATTTAAATATAGTTGCAAATCAGTCGAAGAAGTGGCAAAAATTTCAAGAGACGGCCAACGAGTGCTTGCAGAGATCGAATCTTCCCGGAAGCCAGTCGTCGCCGCAATTTACGGCTCCTGCTTGGGTGGTGGACTTGAGGTGGCTTTGGCTTGTCATTACAGAGTCGCAGTAGAAGACAAAAAGACTGGGCTCGGGTTACCGGAAGTGATGCTGGGACTGCTTCCTGGCGCCGGAGGAACCCAACGACTTCCTAAATTGGCTGGTCTCCCAAACTCTTTGGACATGATGCTCACTGGGAAAACGTTAAAAGTGGATAGAGCCAAACGATTCGGTATTGTGGATCAAGTAGTAAAGCCCTTAGGACCTGGTCTTGATTCTCCAGAAAAGAGAACAATGCAGTATCTGGAAGAAGTTGCTGTACAAGCAGCTCAAAATCTTGCAAAGGGGACTCTCAAATCAACAAAAAAGAAGTCCACCATGGACAAGGTGATGGACATGGCACTGAAAATCAATTTTGTCAAGGATAAAATCTTCGAGAAGGCCAAAGGTCAAGTGATGAAGCAAACTAAAGGAATGTATCCAGCTCCTCTGAAAATCTTGGAGGTGGTGCGAACCGGCTTAGACAAGGGAGCTGTAGCAGGTTACGAGGCCGAGGCTAACGGGTTTGCGCAATTGGCAATGACCTCAGAGTCAAAGGGACTGATTTCACTATTTCATGGACAAACGGAGTGCAAAAAGAATGCGTTTGGAAAACCACAAAGACCAGCAAAGTAAGTGACCAAACTTAAAATATTAGAAATGTCATTGTCAACACCAAATTACGAATTTTTGTTGTTGCAGAAATATTGCTGTTCTCGGAGCAGGTCTTATGGGAGCTGGAATAGCACAAGTGTCAATTGACAAGGGCTACTCCTGTATTCTCAAGGACGCCACTGAGGCAGGTCTAGTCCGAGGTCATAATCAAATCTCTAAAAATTTCCAGACTGGAGTGAAGCGAAAACGTCATACTAAGTGAGCCAAATATGAAATTAATGAGAAGTTTAACTAAATTACGAATCTATGTATTGATAAAAATTAAACAATACAAACTTTAATTTCTGGTAGTGCGGATGTAGAAAAGTACCTCTCTAACCTCGCAATCCAACTTGACTACAAAAAGTTTGACAAGCTGGACATGGTAATTGAAGCTGTCTTCGAAGACATTGATTTGAAACACAGAGTTATCAAAGAAGTAGAACAACATATTCCTGAACACTGTATTTTTGCGTCGAACACAAGCGCTCTCCCAATTGGAAATATTGCCAAGGTCAGTAAGCGTCCAGATAAGGTGATAGGTATGCACTACTTCAGCCCTGTAGATAAAATGCAACTTTTGGAGATTATCACAACTGACCAGACATCCAAAGATACGGTCGCTTCCGCAGTTGATGTAAGTATACTTTAAGTCGCTTGGAATAAATAAAAAGTTTAATAACAAAGGTAGGCTACAATTGTACTTTTATTTTTAAGGTGGGTCTAAAACAAGGCAAGGTTGTGATTGTAGTGAAGGACGGTCCTGGATTTTACACCACAAGAATATTAGGTGCCTTTGCAAGCGAAGTGACGAGGCTGCTTTTGGTGAGAATTTTTCTGTGTATATGATCTATAAACGCCAACACTTTGAAAGAAAACCATTGTAAATGTATATGCTTGGATGTGTAGGAAGGAATTAACCCTAAGGACATGGACAAATTCACAACAGACTTTGGCTTTCCAGTAGGTGCTTGCACATTGGTCGACGAAGTAGGTCTCGATGTTGCCTCCCACATTGCTGCAGATTTTGCCAAAGTATTTGGGGATCGATTCACAGGCGGGATCCAGCCCACGCTTTTGTCGGACTTTGTGAAAGATGGAAATCTAGGAAGAAAGTCGGGCAAAGGATTTTTCATCTACGATGGTTCCAAGGGATCCTCAAAGCCTATAAATCAGGCCGCTACTAACATCTTACAGAAGAACAAAATCGAGGCAAAGGGACCTATGGGCAAAGAAGACTGTCAAATTAGGATGGTTTCTAGGTTCTGCAATGAAGCAGTGATGTGCTTGGAAGAGGGAATCCTTCGAAATCCGGTAAAATATTTTCAAACAATAACTTAATGTCACTTGTGCACACTTATAAGTGAGGAAAATCTTAAACTTTTATTTAATTTTTGCAGTTGGAGGGTGACATTGGTGCTGTGTTTGGTCTAGGATTCCCTCCAATGACAGGAGGGCCCTTCCACTTTATCGATAAGTATGGAGCCGGCAAACTTGTAGGAAAAATGAGGGAATATGAACAGGCGTATGGCTCAACATTCACACCTTGCCAGTTGCTGGATGACCATGCGAAAAGCGGCAAGAAGTTTTTTGCAAAGTAAATATCCTCAGTTATATTTTTGCTTAAGACATATTACCTAATACCAAATTTTGAAGAAATAAAAATGTCCTTATTTATCCGAGCAAGAAGTTTGTGAGAGTGCTATGTGTTTAGAAGATTGAAATATATGTATGCATGATATATAAATGTTTAATTTGTGATGTTGGAAGGAAAAAATTATATATTTATCACAAAGTATGTTTAGTAATATAATTTAAAACTTCTGTATTGAGTAGTATGAACTTTATTTATTTCGTTCCATCGCTTCTGTGCATAATGCTCATGATAATTTACTCGGTTATTGTTAAACAAGTGGGCAGTTTGAAAGCTAATATTATTGGTACGAATGAATCGGAGGACATGGCGGTTTCGGTGGGCACTTGACCTCCAACGACTTATCGGGTCCTTTGGTCTCTGCTGTGTAGAAACAGCATTCTGAGGGAAGCTGTCGCTTGCAGGAGTCCGGTACTTCCTCCCAACACTCCCAGTTCGGTTGGGGGAATCTCGTGGATAAGTATGTAGTCAGATTGGCAGTCGGATCCATGCAACAGAGAGTGCGTCTTGGGCGTTCCTTTGGCTTTGTAGCAAGCACTTGGCAGCGGTCCTCAGGAATATGGATTGGATTTGGTTCCATGATCCTAAACTCGCCCTGTACATTACAAAACTACTATAAATTCGCTCTAAAGTTAGCCAGTTTCAAATAAGATCTCTTACTCTAGGCCAAACATCAGTGCGATTCCTTATGCATTCGTCAGGGTAATGATAGCAGAGGCTGCCACCTAGGGGTTCCTCCGTGATTGGATTTATAGGCCAGTGGAACGCTTTTTTCAACTTGATCAAGTCCGAGGATGCGTAATCTGACATTGGTGGATCATCATCAAATTTCACTACCTGGTCGGGCATTAGTCCCTTCTGAATATCTGTCTTTGCGTAACGGTGTACCTCTCGCTCAACCGTAGGTTTTGGAGGTGGTGGCTAAACAAGGTGAAGCTTTAGTTGATTTCAAGGTAGCTTGTTGATTAATCATATTGTCAAGTAATTGTGAATACCGGGCAACAACGTCGTCGCCATTTGAAGTCCCGGTGGGTGACACTTTTTGCTTTGAGCATATCTCCCTGCCGTCCAAATGGAATCACCCCCTCCAGAGGATCAGAACTCCTGTATAATGAAAGGAATATTATCCAGAATTCGTAAAGCATTGTGATTTTGAAAGAAAATGTAAGAAAAGAGTTAGCACAAGTAGTGGAGATTGGTTCTGTCTGCCAAGTGAAGACGATATGCGGGTTCTGGTCGCTTATCATTTTGTCGATATCTTAGGAATGCGGGACGTGTCACACTATGCTTATCTGGACCACATGCACCTGTGCGCATCGCTTCCTATAAAAGAAAAACTATAATTTATTTGGAAGAAAATACTAAAAACATTCATATCGTGTTGCCCAATGATAAACCTACGCAAGTTGTTGGCTCAGGCCATTTGAAGCCGAGATCCCCGAGTCTCCTGTATGTCGAATAGGAGGCGTTGAACACCTTATCATTCCTCACGTCATAGTCATAGGGCAAGCTCAGGTAAAAATTCTCCCAGCCGGTTCTGTCCAACACGCAAGGACTGTAGTTACAGAGACCCCCTCGGAGCATGCGCGTCCCCCATCGGAAAGTGGTTTCCCGCTTGGTTTTCAACCAATCTTGGATCTCTTTTACTTCTTCTTCATCCATTTTGAGGAAGGAGGTAGTGCCTACTACTTATCGGCGGTCAGATAGTAGTCAACTAATATATTTTAGGAACTTCTACATACACCTAAGCACAAGCATGCATTAGCTTTTATACTGTACTTTTCGATTGTTCTTGTAGTGTTTGGTCCAATGGAGTTGATTATGAGAAGAGTTTGAAGAAATGCAACTTCGATACCTTCAAACTAAAGAAACGCCCATGGTGATTTATGAAAAAATCTTGAATTGTCCCATCCACATCCGCCCCATACAGTTCATACCGCATACAGTTTTCGTTTTTTCGAACGGTTGTCATAGAAAGCATGGATTCAACGTGAGATTGAGTTCCTACGCGACATTTGAGACAAAGGTGACGGTCGACGGTACTATCCGAAAAATGACACTCCAATGACCTGAGCTTTTGGCAATAGGCTATTAGATACATGCATTTTACATCGAATGGGATTGGCAATGAATTTTATTGCAAATAATGACGAAATGGCATCTCACAAATAATCGCGAACAAACTCGGTTTCTATTGTACACACATACAAATGACGTCGTAGCATTCGTTTCTCTTTTTAATATTCAGTAGTGGTCTTTTTTATAAGTCATAGTCATGAACTAAACCTCAGCATACTTACAATTCATTATTATGAGGACTGTTTTATTGGCGTATTGCCACAAATTGGTTGTTTTCTTTTAAAGTAGTGTCTGTGTCCTTCTCTCTGTTTGTATGCCTCTTCACTGATCGAAAAGCAAACCACTCCACTCACTCTTTTCCTCACTATTCATTTTTGTAATAACCTTGTGCAAACAATATATATTTTTTCTCATGTCTTGACTCTCGCTTGATGCTCGACAACTTGTACACATGTGTATACTCTCGAACATAACCACCACGACAATCCCATATATCACTTTGCCAAGGTTTCTTCGTCTTCTCCACTCTGCTTTTTCGAACTATCTGTAGAAAATCTGTAAAGGAGGGGACACCTCAAGGGAAAACGAAAATGATAGTCTAGTCTGTACAGTAGAATTTCCCATGATCGAAAATGCATATGGTTCGAAAAGTATGTGAAATGTGTAGTTTCAAATTCAACACAGCACGGCTTCATAATGAACTGTTCTGAAATATCTCAACGGTCGCTTTGTAATGTGGTTTGGCTTGGGACACACAATGCATAAAGGCGATCTAATCTCGAACATTTTTTGCAAATGAACATTCCTTTTTTTGCATCTCTGTACTTTCCAAGCTTTCGAACGGCATGGTTGTTGGCTACGCTTTTATTTTAGAGTTAACTTCCTACTTTTTCCTTTGATTGGGAATTCCCTTGAAATTAATCAATTTTTTTTATCTCTTCACGCTTGTGATAAAAAAAACACCGTTAGGCTATCATCGCAAATTGAACGCTTTTGTAAACCTGCTGCTGCGTGATTGTGATTTTGTGAAAGTAGTAAAAATTATCAATAAGATTTTAAATTAAGATTTTGTTATTGCTCAAAGAAGAGTTAGCTTTTTAAAACTTGCTTCAACGAAACTTTGCGATATAATATTTTGAATAAATAATATGAGCTTATTGAAGAGAAATGGAAAGTCAAAAAAGTTATCAGAAGAAGAGACTGCTAGAAATAAAAATCAATCCCTCCTTGAGGCACCTCCGTCCCCCTCCCAATCCTCCAAACTATTCCGGAAATCGGCATCAATTGAACCAGGGTCAGACGTTGAAAGGCCGAATAGCCAGCAGTCTGGAAAAAGTGTGGGTGGAGGAAAGAAGAAAAAGTTTCCTGGATTTCTGTCAAAAGTATTTGGGAACAATGGGGGTGGGAGTAAAATTCCTGTAGAAACTGTGGAGGAGCCATCCCCAAACCCTCCATTAGCTTTAAGTACCTCTGTATCTGAAGGAAATAAAGACATGAGGGTAAAGAATGGTTTAGAACATGAGTCAGGGGGAGGGAGATCAACCAGTCGGGAAAGCATTAATTCCGTGCTGAGTAGTTCCAGCTTTTCGTTCGTAAATCCGACTAAACTTGGAGGAAAGCGGGTGAAAGGAAAGCGTATTCCTGTCGATGATCCAAGCTACGGGAGTACTAGTGCTGGAGGAGGAGGTGGAGAAAATAAGGAAGGAATAAGTAATGGGGATAAAAAGACTTCTGGGGGAGGCATAAGCAGTACACTGGACAGAATTGGGGCTAAAATTGGTCTTAAGATGAAGTACAATTTGCAATCTTGTGAGAGCCTACAATACATTGACGCTGTGGATGAGCCACCACCTCCTGTAAACCCTCCAAAAGCCTCTTCGTCATCATTAGTACCCAAACAGCCTACTGTTATGGAAGACAAACCAGCGTCCGCAAAGGAGGTTTTTCTGGGGCGAAGTGAGCCATTAGTCTCCTCCTCCAATTCCAATAAACAAGTTCCTACGGTGTCCCCCTCACCACCAACTAATTTATCATCACCCAAAATTGAGCCACACACGACTCCCCCACCCCTTGCCACATCTCCAAATGATATTTCAACCT
>JAQIXX010002072.1:0-27353 GCA_034700605.1 Willowsia nigromaculata
GGGATGAAGCGGAGATTGAGGATGGGGAGCACTCTGACGATTGCTCTACTTGTCCAAGTGCGGATCTGTCTAACGATCAGGATCAGCATCAGATTGATGAAATCTTGCGCAATATGAATGAGCCAAACAGTCGTTATGACTGGACTACTTTGGCAATTCGAGCTGGGATTACGACTGTGCTGTATCCGACTCAAATGGCACAGATATTGATGCAGGTATTTACATTAAATGAGAATTTTAATTATGAAGATTTTGTATGCGTAGATGGTGGTTCTCACTGGTTGCAATCTTTTTTATTGTATCAAGGTAGGGTATGAACCTTTTCCACCACGTCGGTCTGTCACCCTCTTGGGTCGTCCATGTCTTTTACTTCCAAGCACTGGAGGATATTGTAATTATTACCGTTTCTATTTTTGAATCCATAAATTCTTTCAATGAAAGGATATCAGTCAATACTTGTCTTGTATTTTTTTAAATTGAAAATCAGTGCGATACATCTACCAAGTGGATGGAATTCGAGGTATCTTTCGTGGGCTGACACCTAGAATTGCTCAGCAGTTGCTGTTCACTTACGCTTTTGATAGCGCTCGCTGTCAGTTCAGGAAGATGCATGTCCACTCTTTGATTGCTAAGGCCAAGGCCAAGGATGATGCTACATTGTCCATCGAAGGTGCTAATAGTAACAGTCATGGACAAGGAGACGACAGTGAACAATCTGATTCTATAAGTGTTGGATTCTTGGAACACTTTCGCGAAGTTGCACATGATTTGGCATCTAAACTGGCTGCTATCGTTGTTAGTTACCCAATGCACGTTGTCGTCGTTCGAACTATCGCCCATTTTATTGGACGGGAGCATTGCATCAGGTATTTTCTTTATAATCCATGCTCATATGTCTTGTTGTTAGAATGTATTATAAAATCGCTCTACAATTGTCGGAAATAACTCAACTGTGCTATGATAAAATTATGTTCAACAGGCGTGGGATTATTGGTGAAATTCAAGCCATATATTCTGATTTCGGTCTAATGGGATTTTATCGTGGACTAGTACCGAAATTAATTGGTGAAACTTGTCAAACACTTGCTGTTGGAGCTTTAGCCTATTTTGTTTCAAATCAGGCGCCCGGAGCTGAAATTCGTTCCTTGCTTAACGTTTCTTTTTCGGTATGTTTTAAGTTTTCAAAAATAAATTGATGTACTTACATAATATGTTTAGCATGAAGCATAATTTGATGGTTCTAAGTATGTATTTCTGATTATTCAATCAGATTCTCGTGTCAGCATGGACCTATCAGTTTTCTGTTGTATCTACAACTATGGCCGTAAATGGGAGCTGGTACAAAGATCACTCATATTTTCGTTGCGCAATTCATTTTTCTATGTAGCAATGTTTCTAAATGCTCTTTGAATTTTTATAGTTTAAAGATTGGTCAGCCACCATTGCAGCCAGCGTATGACAATTGGGTCCAATGCTGGAAAGAACTCGGTAAATTTAACCTGCTAAACAGGGGCAGCAGCATCATTTGCCGGTACTATACTGGACCAACGCTTCTAGTGAATGGATTTCGAGAACCAACTGGAATTCATTTCGGTCCTAATCATCTTGCGTTGACCAAAATGAGGTGAGAATCTTCGTGGTAGAAATGGGAAACTTAAATTGAATTGATTACTGAATTATATTGGTATTCGGTTGAAAATTTACCGAAAAGATCCAATAACGAAGAAAATAATCTTGATGTAACTTTTATTATGTATATAATAATGCCATCTAAAATATCATCGTGCGTTGTCTTTGATATTGTGTTTGGGAGCCATATACCTTGACGTAGGATTGGTAAAGTTTCCTTTTTTGCGATATTTGCTAGAGAAAGAGTAACATTCATATCGCATTCTCTTTGTATTTTCAATGTTATTTATTATGTATTATTATTTTATATATTATTGTTGTAGTATTTAATTTATGGTAATTGCGAAAATTATGAACTGTTTTAGATGTTGATGTGATTCATTTTCCCCTAACAGTGTCGAAGCTCAGGAGAAGGTTGCAAAATATTGTAGGTATGCAGTTCCGTCGAGAATTATGATTTTTGATTTCGGTGCGCTTAGCACATCAGAATTCTGTATGGATTACATTTGGCCGTTCTTGGGATACTTGATATTTTTCGCTTAGTCGATGATGTGGAGTAACCAAACGGTCAGTGTACAATGGCTGATTATTTTATGTATTTTTATCAAAGATTGTTCTACTTCAAGTCATGTACTGTTTTTATATCATGTATTGTTATGTACTTTTTATCATTTGTGCGTATAAATTACATGTTGTCTGTTGTTCCCATCACTCATTCATTTTCTTAGTCCTCCAGCAAAAAATAATAAAAAAATAGCAAAACGTAACAGAGAAATAGACATTACGCAACCGATACATTCTTATAATAAGTTAATGTAATGCTACAAGTTTTAATAATTATTTAAATTCCATTCTTGTAAATACGCCGCACGCCAAGTCTCGTAAAACAATTAATTTTTTAAATATGCAAATGTCGTCACGTGAAAAAATGAGTTTGATGAAATGTAGTCAAGTATCAACTTGATAATAACAATAATGCTAATTGTAGTAAATGGAAATGTCAAATGTTTTAAAATATTTTATCCTAGGTACTAATCACTCTCGTTCATCAGTCGCAAATGATTCATTTGCTCCTTGCGCAAAATAAAGAACATCAATAAATCTCTATATTATTATTATTATTATGGAATTAAATGAACAAAATTTATTTTTCCAACGCAAAGATTCATACATCTTAATTGAATTCATACATAACATAATACATTCATATAAATGATTCACAAATTCCCAACATTTTACTTCCAATGCTGCGCAAATCAAGTGTTTTAATTTACAACCTAACGAGACCATCATCAATTCCAACTTCCAACTCCCCTGCCCTGTCCCAGCCATTTTTTTACAACTCAAATTTTATTGCTCCTGCAAAGTATTTTAATGAGCTGCAGAATACATATCCTCGTACAAATTGCGAATTCCACTAAACAAATTCGCCTCCCCTTTCGCATCACAGCAGTAGACCTTTATTTTCGCAACAAGCCATTTTACATAGTCATGAAAATCCACCCATAAAAAAGCTCTCCATCATCGTCTTTTCTGCATTCAAACAGCCTCAAAAAAATTCACAACTTCTCGCTTCTCAAACCATAACAAGCTTTTCATTTACAACGTAGAAGCCAAGATAGCCTAAGAGCATAACCAAAGCAATATATGCTTTCATAATACTTGCCTCTTCCTTGATCACAATTACAATTTAACAAACAATACAACAGTCACGGTATCGCATCGCCCATCATCACTCCTCAACACACAACACCAGCACCACCGTCCCATGTCCAAATCATGATGACTCCGCTACTTACATAAAATGCTGAACAAACTTTGAAAAAGTACATTCCTCATCATCCATCCGATCCACTTAACCACCAAAAAAAGCAGTTTTTACCCATTGACGATATCCACTTACCACACTCTCGCGAGAGAGAGCATATCAATTGCAGTTTCCCTGCACACCACGGCACCATGCACCGAACATAAGACCAAAAGCATAAGCAAACCACCACTCAACTCCACACAACCATCATTCCCACTTTACTTCATCATCATCATTTATCCTACAATACATCATACTTCCTTATTCCTTTCTACATGTAATCTAACACCAGCATCATCATCATATCATACCGCTGCGCTGCTTGCTCCTCTCTCTCAGCTCACCAAGTAAACTTACACAAGAAGTTCGGTTTTTTTGTGTGCAAGAATTTATTAAAGTTGTACACATTAGCGATATTGGCAGAGCATGTCTTTCTTGTGTTTAACAAGCAGATATACACACTCACACAATTGGATGGAGAGTGGAGTGGAGTGGATTGAATTTAAAAAAGACGAAGGAGACGACTACTGCGAATGAATGCGAAGGAAGGGAGAGCAGGCAGGCCAGGCCAGGAGCACACATCATGTCATATCATCACACACACACACAATGCAAAACTTATGTGCTGGTTGAATGAGAGGAGGAGAAGAGAACAGTGAACGACGAAGAGAAGAGAGAGAGAAAGCAAAATCATGCTCTTATTTTTCCTCTCTCAATTCCTACATGTCTCTGAAGGACTTCTGCTGAGCTGCTGTTAACATTATTATTATTCTTATTGTTATTATTATTATCTTCTTTTCCTACATTTTTCTTTAAGAAGAACAGACAGGATAGTAAGAAGTTTTTATCATGGCAAATAATAGCGAGTAGTTTTTAAAGCTGAAAAGGAGAATATATCGCTGAAGAGAAGTGGCATGAGAGGAGGTGGAGGTGGACTTGTTATTTTTTTAGTCAAGTAGGCGAAAAAGCCGTGTGCGTTTCCATTTTATGCGATTCATTCAAGTGCACCTTTCACTTTGGTCATCATCATCTGCCCAGAAGAAATAATAGAAAATGTGTGACTGAAGCACCTCGTATTCTTTTAGATGTAATTTTGTTATCTGTTAAGATAGAGTTGGTTGGTATCAATTTCCTTCTAGGATAGGTGGTTAGTTGATAAGGAAGAAAAAGAAAGGGTTGAAAAAAAAGTTGGCTGAACTATGTCCAGAAAATGTATGGTTGTGGAGGTGGTGGTGATGATGACGAGAGAGGTGGTCAACTGAACTGGTGAAAGTGAAGTAAACTCTGGGAATTGCCAGATTGGCAGGTGGAAGGACATCCATTTCTTGTGGGGATAAGGTGCTTGTGCCTCCTACTCTTAAAATTAATTTATGGATGTTTGAATGAGAGACTATTGTGGAGTTATTTTTGACAATATGACAATGCAAATTAATCCTGGTTGTTTGCTTCTGTTGGGAAAACTTTGTTCGAATGATACTGCATGTGGCTGTAATTAACGGTGGAATAATGTGATTGATAGTGTGGATCATGTAAAATGTACAATGTAGAGGAGAAGCTGCTGTTACCCCGACTATTGTTAAACCCTCTGTTATAATTATTATTGTTACTTGTTTGTAGTTACAGGATCTTATGTTTATGATTTTTGTTCTTCGTGTAGATATTGATATTTGGGTATTTGGTAAATAAGTAATTGTGAATTGATAATTACTACTACTGTAAACTCTTGGAGAATTTTGTTACTTTTAGATATTAATATATTATATAATCGTTTATTGGATCTGGTCACTTTTTTCTTGTCTGATTTTTTGCTGGTCTCGTCCGTTGTTGTCCATTAATTAATAATTATTAGCTAATTAATGATAATATGTCCTATCATCTGATCACTTGTCTTATTTACATGGTATGAATTAATAGGTAAACTTAAAAATGTCAAGTGTGTTCTAAATATTCCTTCCCCGTTTGTGGTCAATATTTTTGGTGCTGCTGATGAAAAAGTAATCTACTTCAACTAAAGTGTTCTCTGAAATAGATATTAGATCGCTGTCAATGTTTCTTTCCCTTGAAGTTTATTAGTTGTTAGTTACATATTGAGTGTTTGAGAAAGACACTTTCAACTTTAAAGGTGTATAAAGGACAATGTTGCCATATTGTGTTGTGTACCGACTAGTTCATAACATCAGGTATCACAAATTTGCATCGATAGTCACTACCTGAGAAACTAGGTTTGGAATATTCAAGCAAGCACTAGACTACATTCATCAGAAGCTTATTACAAGATTGGATTCTGAAATCTGAATGCTGACTTGACTTTTTTCTACACTCCAGACTCAAAGTCCACACAGGAGTCAAGAGTTTGTCCTTTTCCTAACCGTTTATCAAGCGCGATAGGAAGAAAATGTTTCAAGATTGATAACCATAATACGAGGAGCAGCAAATTGCAGTTTTATTATTTACACTTTGATTATCTTTCCTGACGACTGCTGCGTTGGATGGAACTAAGGGAAAATCTCTACACATAAAATTTTACGAGAAGACTGAAGATAATAAAACAGAAAGAAGATAGATACTATATTTTTATTTTTCTCGGAAAATCTGTTATCTTTTTAAAAAATTCAACATGTTTTGGCACAGCGCTGCGAACAGTAACGCCATCGACAATCTGCTGGACCAGCCGGTATGTTTGACATAATATTGATTTCTTTTATTCCACAAAATGGGTACTAACAAAATGAATTAGCACATAAATCTTAACATTGATTGCTTGCATTTTGGATAGGATGTCAAGTTAACAACAATTCTAGATCAAGATGAGGTGCTCATGGAAATCCGTGGAATGAATAAGAAACTTATTGAATTGTAAGTTTTATTTGACTTATTGATTCAAGTATATTGCATATTATTTGTGTCCCTATTAATACCTCATGTATTATTCACCTTTTTTATAGCTTGACAAGACCCGAAAGCATGTGTGAAATGCTGGATCTCATCACAACCGTACCTTCTGCCGACATACCTATCCCAGTAAGAAATTGCATCAATTGTCATTTAAAAAAACATATTACAGATTATTTATTCTAACGTAAGACTAATTCGAAAACATTTTGTTTGATTTTAGATACAGTACAAATTCCCTAACACAGCTTGTGAAGTGCTAACATCGGATATCAGTTTTGCGGAGAAAATTGCCGCGGAGCCCCAGTTGATGAAAAAGTTGTTCCACTTCTTCCGAGATGCGGAACCTCCTGTAAATCCCCTGCTTGCTAGCTACGTTTGTCGTGTTTTAGGAGAAATGATTGTTAGGAAATTAGATCAAGTAAGGATCGCAACTTCATTTAGTATGTTTACACATTGAAGATTTTTCAAGTGACCACTATTAATGCAAATAATATTTTTTTGCTTACAGAACTGGTATTCATATCAACTGAATCTCATCCAAATCATGGGTTATTTACAATCTGAACCGAATCTTTTGGACTGGCTGCTGAAGCATTTGGAAACTTCCTCCGTCTGTGATTTTTTTCACAAATTGGTGATGCATGTGGAAGGTCAAGACATGCGTAATAGTTTATATGAGGTTCGTGTCTAATTCTTGTTGGACGTTGGCTTCAGTAATTAGACCTGTATAGCTGGGGTCAATAGATAAATAACTACATTTATTCCGTTTGTTAATTTAGTGGCTGGAAGTCAAAGAACAGTTTACCATGAAGCTTGTGAACAGTATGGATAAACTTAATAACAGGGAAGCTCATATGAATATATCCCGGTTAGTCGGTGATCTTCTTTTTGCCTTGCAAGATGAAACGTCTTCCCCGTCTACAGATCGCTCTATAGATTCTGAACCCTTCCTACTTGCCTTAAAGAGGTATGAAAGCCCTCTATCCTAAAAGAGTATTTACATTATAAAGTAAACTACATTACCTATGATTTGTTACTCTATTTTGTAGTCATGCAACTTTTGAAAGGCTGCTAGATGTCATATTTGGTGACGATACTCTTAGTCAGAGTTCCATCGTCTACGGACTCGACATGTTATTGGCGTTGCTAGGAATTGCCAAGAAACCTGCAAAGCCAAACTCGTAAGAACAAGAACAAATTCTTGCTTATTGTATCACAGTTCAGCTATTCATGTACCTACTTTTAACATACTTGCAGGAAAATAGATACGACATATGACTCAAATGAGGATGTCATGATACCGGGACCGGTTCGACTCACTCTACTTAATAAAATGGCCACATTATTGAGATTCCTTGAGAGCCCTCCAAGTACAAGACAGCCCATTCGTTTACCCAACGGTGTTTTAAACGAGCCATTGGGAATGGAAAGACTTGCCATTGTAAAATTTGTTGCTCACATTATCACGCTGCACGACGTTGACTTAAATGAGGCACTAATTCAATTTGGTATTCTCAGAAAGGTTTTGGTGAGTTTTGCCATTGATTTAAATTCATCAACTGTAATTGGTAATATATATTAATCGAATTTTTTGTCATCAATTTATTTCTGCTTCACCAGGATTTATTTTGGGACTATCCGTGGAACAATTTCCTTCACCATTATGTGTGTCAAATTGTGATCCAAATTACGAAAATAACTCGTTCCAATAATTGCGCAAAATTTGTAAGTACACATAGCTTTTGTTTCTGGTAGAGTATCTTTAAGACTAAATGTTAACGCTTAAATATAATTTACCTTTCTTGTATCTTCAGATAATTGTAGAATACGGTTTACTTGAGAAGATTATGGAAGCTTTTGATAACGAAAATTTGAAGTAAGAAATTTTTTTTTAACTAGGTTGTCTAGAAAATCTAACGAAATCTGAAACCAAGTAGTGATTACTCTAAAATTATCATGTGCTTATTGTACATCGCAGGGCTGGCTATTTGGGACATCTTGCCAAAATGTCAACGGCCATTAGGGATAGTATAGAGGCTAGCGATACTATGAAGGGTGTAGTAGCTGAATTGGAGGTGAAGGAAAAATTCAAGGACTTTTACGAATTAAAATGGAAAGAATATAATGCGAAGGCAACGCAGCTGCTGGTATGGCTTTATGGATAATATTCGTTTCATTTGTTTTATATGTATTTCACATCGATGATCTGTAATTGAAAAATTTCGTGAAATTTTAACAGGCCGGAGCTCCTCTCCCGTCATCTGGTGTCACGATGTCGACTAGTAATCACAATTACGAGTCAGATCCAGGTGTTACTTGGGATGTGAGTCTATTGTATTACATTAAAAAGTTGTTTTTTGAACATTGTAAAATAATGATGTATACCCTTTTGGGTCAATAGAGTGTTTCAATGAATATTGACCAATTGCTAGATAGTATCTGAATGTGCGTTGCTGGAATTTCCCACATAAGTGTCTAGGCGATAATATTGTAGTTATGCAAGGAATTTTTTGTTACACAGAGTTCATCAGGAACAGGACTGAATTCTGACGGTGATAATGCTGACAATGATAACTTTTTTGAGGCTTCCAGTGGGAATTTCGGGTATGAAGATTAACTGATTGATAAATGAAGTTGCGAGTAATTTATGTACCTAATCAAATGATATTTCTGGCAAATTCAGAGGTGCGGATCGTTATGATGACGAGAAATCGAAAGCGATTTTTGAAATGTTTTGTTTTGAACGTTCCAATTCTGGTGAGGAGGAAGAGGAAGATCCTTCATTTGGAAGAAGTGATGGAGGAGGTGGAATTTCCATGCCATTTGGAAGTGAACAGTCTGAAGAAGCCGAGGAGGGTTTTGGTGCGAACACTAAATTTGTTTTCTCATTCATTAAAGCAATGTGACATATTTTGGAGTTTTCATAAAGTTTTTATGTTTTTTGCAGAATGGAGAAACCCAAATATATTTTTTAAGCAACTGGAAGAACAGGAGGAACTATTTGGTCAATTAGCTTTAAATGGGTCACTTACTAGTGGTGACGCTTCAGGCGATGCAATATCAACAGCTAACTTTATAGCAAATCCTTGGGCAGGTCAAGAATCCGTCCAAGTGGATACTACAGACCCTTGGGCCGCCTTTGACTTTTCAAACAATGCCAATGACAAGTCCCCCGAAGGAGCTGGTGACGGTGTCAACGACGGTAGTGATAACTGGGCCAAGTTTGACCAGTTTCCGACAGCTTCCAGTGAAAACGACAGTTTTGCCGATTTCACTAGTGCAGTGGATTTCTTCTCACCAACAGATCCAACAATGCTCACCACCAACACCAATACTACAACAACTTCCAGTGCTATAAATCCTTCTGCTACCTCCACTGAGGAAGCAACGCCAAGTCAACTTTGATTTCGGTGGTGGTATGTATGGTGTTCTCTAATCATTATCATGGCTCCTTCTTCTTCTTCTCCTACATGTGATTGTCTCCAACTGTTGCGTATAAACTAAACTATAGAAAACGGGTTAGAGCAGGGTGGACCGCGCCATTACATGTTTCCTTTCTGCTAGTTGCCCACCAAGTCATAAAATATAATTAAATAATATGTTGTTAAGAACTATTTCTTCTGCTGGGATGATCTCCCCGTTCCGTATTTATTAATAATTTTCTTAATTTTATTATCATCAGATGAACATTTGGTAGGATGGGTGATGCTTAAAAGTTGTATACTTAACATGCTAGAAAAATAGGTGCATTTATCATCGAAAAAAAAAACCATTTGTGTGTTGTTTGTACTACATTTTAATCCAACAACTCCCTCTCTCAGTGCTCAGTTAGTCAACAAATTGTAATACATTATAACACTTATCGTTATGTAGAGACTTCCTACTACTGCGACTACTTCGTAACTGTATAATAACTATATATACTAAATAGGCTTGTATTTATGTACGTCTTAATCTTTTATCATGCAAAAAAAGTAATATTATTCAGAACACCGTCCTAAGTACGCAAAACGTTATGATACCAGCATCATCATAAGCATCTGTAATCAACATGAACGCAATGAAAAAATTATTCCATGTGACTTACCTCTGCATAACCTTACTATATATATTATAAAATGGTACAACACCTCACCTACCGGTAGTTGATTAAAAAATATTAAATATTTTATATGTGCTGCTAACAATCACCTTAGTTTCATTTAGTGAGAAAGAAAATTGTAATTACTTAAACACTAAACAAATGTAATTATTTTATTTAAATAATCGGCAAAAATCAGTATTACCCCACTCCCACTAAAGTTAACTAACTGATTGTGTTACTAATTATATATTATTAAAAAAACTGCTATGGTTATTATGTAGTTCTTGTCTTGTCAAGTATATACAACATTATTACAAAAGATGCTATTCCTAGTGCCACACATACACACAGAGAGACACAAAGAAAAACAGAATAATAACATTCAAAGGGTTGCTACGTTTATTTGCATAACAAAAATAAATAAATAATGTGCTTTCCAGTAAAGATTAATATATATTATTATAATAAATAATATATTCTAATGGATGAGAATATCATAGGCTTACCAGAATTGCTTAAAAAAACTGAACAGCAGCAGCAGAAAAATCGAGTTTATTTCAAATCAGATGTAAAGTTGTAATGACGGCTAGACTAAAGTAAGCATTAGTGTAGAAAGCAAAAGTTAAATCTCTGTCCGAGGAGTTTATTTCTAGCTAAAACAAAGTAAAGTGTTCTCATTGCCGTTTGTAGAGCAAGTAAGAATACCTCTGCCTAAAAAAATGCTGAACAAATTGGGTGTCAGATAGCTCGTCACTGTAATACTAAATATCACCAAACTATATTCATTTATTACTGCAAAAAATGACGGCGTGTCTTTAGTGGTCTCTTAAAACATAATTAACTGGTAGAGTAGAGGAATCACAATGATTTTAAAAATGTACTTGTGTCTTTGTGTCGACAAAAAGAGGCCTTCAAAAGAGCTCAAAAAATTTGAAAAAACAAGAAATGAAATGAAGTAAAATAAATACAGAAAAAATATTCGTTTGTGTAGTTACTTTTTCTCGTGTCAAATCCAAAAGTGTAGAGCTGTCGTTGATGGTAGTATATTTATTCGTCACTAGAGCTGAAAAATAAGTGAGGAGTTAAAATTCTCTCTGAGGTGGTACTATATACTATATGTGTGTAGTGAAACATATTTCCGTAGTGAATGTGGAAGGTAAAAGCTATGCTAAAAATTAAATGCGACTACTTTTAAATTATATTTAAAATGCTATACCATGTGCTTCTGTATCTGTGACATCAAATAGTGTACGCCCACCAGCCGTCATCAAAAGCTGAAAAGTTTATATTATTATTATTATTGTTGCTATATAAGCAGTTTTTAAGTAGGAGATATTTTAACCGACGAAAAAAGTATATATAATGCAACTGTAAGCAATATAGAAGAAACAAAAACCGATAGTTATTTTTAATGGATTTTGTTGTTTTCTTTTAATTCCTTAACTGTATTTAATTGTAAAACACTCCAGTGTTCCTTTAGTTTTAAACCAATGAAAATCATTTGGCCATTTGATCAAATAAATGAAGTTTGCATGTACAATGGAAAAAAAGCTTGTTAGATTGAGGCCATGCTAAGGTTGTGCTGTTTATGAAAATTCCGGGTTTTTCTCATTTACTAATTGATGAAGGCTGTTGCTCGTGCAGAAATTGCTCTAATGTAATTCAGTGAATTCATAAGTTTTTGTTATTTATAAAAGAAGTGTTGCATGATGAAATGTTGTTTTAGAGAAGGAAATTGAGTGACACAGAAATTTAGGATTTTAAAACTGGGTACATACTTGTCTTCGTTGTTTATATGATGGTCCGATGGTTCATCATGCCAATATTAAAAATATATATCAATTTAAAGAAACAAAGCTTCCATGAAACGTGACGTGAGTAATGTTTTTGGTGAAAGAAATACTAGTGCTTTAATTGGCCTCCTTATAAAGGGTCCGGCAGCTTTGACGTAATAAAAATATTATTGTTATGATGTTTTGATTCAAGAAAACACACAAAAAAGAAACAAAGAAATTTATATGATTATACTCATTACTATATCGTTATTAATTTTACTTAGTTTAATTCAATGATAATTTATCTGTATGTTGGTAATGTATGTAATTGTCTAGTTGAAAAAAGTGTTATGAGAATTGAATGTTGCTTGATGTTGGTTTTCAGTGTACTAAAATGTGTTGCTGGTGTTGCTTAAAATAGAGGATTCAACTAATACTACTGCATGCACGCAAGAAATACCAAAGATGTTTTCTTTCTCTTTACTTTATGAAGGCGTGTGCGTGATCGTATATTGTTATTATAATTGTTCATTTATTATTGACAGATATGAAGAATATATAATAATAATAATACTATTAATTATCGTGTATATCCGTTAATTGTTTTGTTGAAACCGCTGTTTGACTACTAGAGCTCTTTGTTATTATTATTATTATCCAGTATCAATTTGAGTGCTTGGCAGTCTGCAGAAACTCGGCAATTTGATAGGTGTACGTTATCATTTAACATGTTCCTGGTACTTATTGTGTTAGGTAATAATAATGATGATAGACTATGTGATTTCCTATCCAGAATGGTTTTTTAAAAGTTTTGTGTCAAGTCATGTGTCAAGAGCAAAGTAATGAATTTCATGGGATAATAAAAATAGTAAAAAGTTATTATCTTTATCTTAACAAAAGTATCTAGTTTTTAATTGTCCAATACTACCATATTTTGAAAATTGGATAAAGCATGACAAGTAGAAATTATATAAATTTCAAATCTTAGTCTCTGTGTGCAAGACGTTGCTTTCTTCCATTTACGCCATTATTATCATTACGTCTGTTAAAATGATTCCTTATTCAATCCATCCAAGTTTTCTACAATGAAAAAGCGTGAAGCATATGCTTGACGAATTTGAGATGAAGTGTGGGTAGATATGGTCGTATGATTACTTTCCTTCTCTTTCCGAACAATGAAGATTGCCTGCGAACGTACTACGTTGAACATTTAAGACCTCTCATAAAACGTGAAATACAATAATCGAGCCAAAGTGTGCTACAACAAATAATGCACCTAATAAGCAGTCAGTACATTCAATGAGGTAGTGAAGAGCACCCACAACCACAAGACTAGTGAGGGAATCATCATTGCAGATTATTGCAACGCAATAGCACAACTTGTCTAGTTTTTTGTCTCTTTTCGGGTTCATGGTTATCTTGTTAGAGTTCATCCAGAGACACATAATGGCAATTGCCAAGTTCTATGCTGCATTGCACTCATTGCAAAAAATTAAACTCAACTGGTAGTGTTTTCGTTTGTTATCCAGGCACTCAGAGCTTAAAAGAACATTTCTTCTCGACAAAGCATAATGGTAATGATTTCTGGGACTTTAGATGAAGGAGACCATTGGAATACATGTCTGCATTGAAGCAGTCCCTCTTAATTTCATTTGCAATGATCTGAATTTGCCATGTTAGTATTACGCATCAATATCACTGCAGCGTTGTTGTCCGCGCGAAGCGTTTTATGTATAATATTTCATGAGTACATTCCATTTTCTAGTTTTCAAGGAAAGTAAAGCAAGACAACAACAACAACCGAAAAACAAGCTCTTTTGCGAGACTCAAGTAGGCGTCATACTACACTGATGATTAGTGTTACTAACCTGAGACAAGAAAGGAATTCAAACTGGCAATGGAATTTGAGCTGTGCTGTGGTTGCACTAAAAATCAACTGTGCATATGAAAAATTTTCTACAAGTATTTTATTTCATGATTCTACCATAAATCAACTTCCCCTGCAACATTTTTGCAATAGGATGGCATCCATAATATGCTTTCATAATACATTACAAAATAGTAAAGATGTAATCTGTATTGTACTTATGTACAAATTGAGATTTTGCATCCATTATGCATTAAATTGAAATTAGAATTATCAATAACGGCGTGAATTTGTCCTTTGTCAACTGTGAGAGGACAGGATGTTTTGCAGTGTCAAATTTTGTTCTAATCGGATTCAATCAAATTTGTTATTCCTACAAATTCCTACATTCACATTGCTTCCAAATGTTATTTGGTATTTTTATTCTGAATGCATATATAATCGTTAGGTATAATAGCATAGCTTATTATTAAAAGCAAATTATTGAAGGTACTAAAATAAATCAGCATAGGAGTCGCTGCCAACTCTGCTGCACCTTTGCATACTGCTCCTTAAGAACATGTGATTTGTGTTCAACTTTAAACGAAAAAAACTCCGATCATATGAGTTTTTAAAATTATTTTTTTAAATCTAAGCGAAACTGCTGAGGGGAACGCATCATCCTGTTTTTTACATGCATCGTATTTCCTAATGGATGAAAAAACCAATGTTCTTGCTTTCGCTTTCATATACACAATTTAGCCTTGCAAAGTTCAATTGCATTCTTGGTCCTGGTGGTGGAGGTAATATATTTTTCTACCCATGCATAATGTACTAATTCCAATAGGATTATCTTCGCAAAATCTAAACCAAGTAAGCTTCTATTTTTTGCAGTAGTACTCAGCATAGTAAAACATTGCATGGCAAAACAACCTACACGCTAAAAACTTGATGAAAAATACTGGTTGGTATGATGCTTCTTGAGAGGAAAAAATGTTCAGGATATGTATACTCAAAAAGGTTGTTGTTTAAGATAAGGATGATAAAAAAGCAGGAGCATGAACACCAGTAAAAGTAATGAAAATGTGCAAGTCCACCTTGAAAAGGAGAATGACGCTGAGACGCCAATGCCCGAGAGAAAAGTAAATTAATAGAAAAAGAAGCAAACATACAAATGGGATCCATATACTTCTCACTCATGCCATTTTTTCATACGTGGAGATAATGGAGAGAGATATTGCAATTCACACTTTCATTCACTTCGTAGACACACGACACACGCTACGATAAAGAATGAGGGGTTGGATGAGAGTTTTGCATTGTTTAGCTGCTGCAGCTTCTCTGAACATTGAGATACATCATGTATGTAAGAATCAAGCATGATTAATTGTGAAAAATAATTATGCAAATAAAATTATGCTTGGAAATGAATTAAATCCTGCGAAACCCGCAACATTTTGTCCAATGATAAGTTTGTAAAACAGTGAACAACTTGGTAGCTGGAAATGGAAAAAATTAACCTTAATGACCGACTATTTAAATTGATTAATATTTTAAATTATGCATAAACATAGTTTGAACATGTAATTTTGTTCCATGGTTTGTATTATGCCTTGCAAATACGGTAATTGTGGTTGATGTGTCTCAATTCCAAAGATTCAAGTCGTGAAAAAAGTTTAAAAAATTGCTAATTTATGACCAATTTATATATCTAACGACAAACAACTAATTATCAAAAATGTCTAAGGTTTGCAATTACCCTTCGTAAATGTGAAGGAATGATGGAGGAACCATGGAGAATGTAAATTGCCTATTGCTACAATTATTGCTTATTACTAGGTATATTTATTGTTATTAAAACTTAAGTGTGACAAGTTGCCTCAGAGTACATCACACTTTATTTCCAGCCAATCTAAGAATCCTACCACAACGCCAGCATTGACCATACGCACAAATTTGTATTTTTTACAAATTATATTACAGGCATTGTTTTATGTGAAAATGGGCTGGCATATGACTACCTGCTTGCTTTATTCATCGTGTTGATATCCATGATACGAAGAACCAATTTTCTTTTTTTATTCGATTCAACCTCATTCAAATTCCAAAAATACAATCCAAACTTCTCATCCTTCCCTGCCATGCAACAAAATATTAGTATTATTAAGCTTGCAGTGCAGTGAAGTCAAGGTGAGGGAAGGCAATTATCTGCAGGCATGAAAATAAAAAAAAGTAGTTAGCTAAAACCTATAATTAGTGACGTTGTTTTGTTGTTGTTGTTTGTTGGGGTTGGCTTGGCTCTCTTCCCTCATGTTGTTGCATATAATCTCGATCACGTCACGACGACGATGGCTGGAGTATAAAAATATGATATGAAAAACTGATTCAGGCGGTTTTACATACATTGTTGTTGTTGCAATAATACAGAGTAATAATAACCCTCCAACTCATCGGCACACAGCCATCAGCAGCATCACGTTATTATCATCATTTCATATCATTCGTCCTCGAAAGGTTGTTTTATCCTGCTTCAATATCTCCTTGCTTGTGCTTTTGTGGTTTCATCTACGTCTTTTCCATTCTGTTGCAGGAACCCCACAAAACTTCCCAAACGAGTCTATCGCGGAATTGATAAAAATACCGTGGGCTTTTGTTGTAAATTTATGAATTCACATTTTTCCTGTAATTCTCATCTTCGGAGAATTCTTAAACATGTACACAATTTCGGTTGAAATTCATTCATCATAAAAATGTGGCTTACATTTGCCTAATTTTAACAGTAAATACAAAAAATGAAATAATTGGAATATTACGCATTCTTACTGCTAGAAATTCTCTGTAATTTTAGAGGAAATGTTAAGTTGATTTTGACGACTGGATGTGTGAAATAATTTACTTAGCTGCAAGCAATTTTTTTAAAAAAAGCTTACTTGCTTCTTATTAAGAGTTTGATGAACAAAGACTGGGATATATGCAAACATTTTTGTTACCATCTGCAAACAATTCGTTGAGAGGTATACCACGTTCTACAATTACACGACTTTTACCTGACGCCGATCAAGCAAGCATACAAATTCCCATGTGTGCATCCAGTCATAATCTTTGCATCTGCTTGCGCTGCGCTGCTTGTTTGCACGCCGTGTTGTGTTGCATGTCTCTATATTAAAGGTTTATACGATAGATGTCTCACTGGGCAAAGATAAGTTTGGAGCCGGTCGTAGATGAAACCGCATTTCTGATTTAACTTTATATGAGTAAATTTTATGTTTAGCAACACAACTCTTTTTTAGTCAATTTTATTTAATCGACGATATGTAGTTGAGTTTTATTTTACCGACATTTAAACAGTTTTGTTCAAATAAATAAAACTCACAAGTTGCTAATATTCAAAGGGAATGTTTCTGAGGTGGTCTTTTGACAAAAAAGGAAAATATTTTAATTTTCCTCATGATTCGTGATAATGCTGTGTACTAACTCAAAAATCTATCCATTGCCAAAACTTTATACTCATTATAATAGATGCGTCCTCATCAACACTGGCATCAGTCCTAAGGCTGAGATGGAATGACGTGGTCGCATACAAGTCAGAAAAACTAGATTACCTAAATAAAATGTCAATGCAGGTAGTACAATTAAGCCCAACAAGCTCGATCGCCAGAGTTGTTTACACTAAACTGTTTGAAAATTTGAAAATGTCCATCAGCTATTTAATTATCATTTTGGCTCGTGACCCATGCAGCTTCACTTTTGTTGTCATGTAGCGGCGAATTCATCATAAGAGGAAAAAATCACAGGGGATGACATGACTACAAAGCTCTCATTTCACAAGACTTCAACCTCGCACCATTCTGTTGTTTCTTGGTAGACAAGTTTTTGTCCTTTTTTCTATAATTTTGTAAGGAGGACTACACATAAGTCTCAGGGACACTGATTGTCGCCTTTTTCTTCTACTTCTCAAAAATTCTTGCGCAAAACTTCCTTTGTCTTAAACAGACAAGTGTTGCAAGGACACTCGTACGAGTCATTGTTATGCTACCCAAACCCATTGTTAATGAAAAACAAACTGGCTGATGTACATCCCATTTTATTGCTTTTCAGTTTTGTCATTTTCCGATGAACAAAGAAATGAGCATCATATCCCCATCAAAAATAATAAAAACACAGGGATCCTGTTTATTTCATTTTGCCTAATTTCATGGATAGCAGTCGTGTTAAGAAGAAAGACAGACCGACTCCTCATCTCTCTCAGAAATAATTTGTGGTACCTTTCTGTCAGCAATCTTCTACTAGAGCCCCTTTGTTTCCTCCTGTTATTTTTGCATGAATTTTCATAGTTCTTAGAAATAGCGACAAGCAAAAACCAACCATCGTCCCAACTCAACCTCCATCAATAATGCCATTATTGCCAACAGCAGCGAGTAATTGAGCATACTTTACGCTGAACGCACACCTGCTCATGGAAACCCATACTTTTACTTGTGGCAAGCTCAATCAACAAGCCCGTATATTCCATTTTCATTATTTATTGCTAGCGTAGCTTTTCCATCCATCCTCGTACTCGTATTCATTCATTCATTGCCGTTTGTCAGACAAAAAAGTGCTCGCGCCAAATAAGTTTTACGAGTCAAGAGTTACGACTTACGACTACTATTCTTGAGAAGCAGCTCCATGCAGAGTATACAAAGTGATTATGAACCTCCCACGAATTGCTGGAATTGTAAGTGAGCTCATGTACTTGTAACTGATAATGAAGAAGATTATGCCGTCAAAAGTGCGTCGTTTTCTAGGTAATAAACTTGGGCATAAACATTCGCAAATGAAACATTTTTTGTTGGGTTTAATGTGTAATGAATGAGGCATATTTCTTAATAGTTAGAAGAGCTCACATCTTTCATGTCTTCTTGAATATGCATGGATGTTCTCACCAAGGATTATCATAAGAATGACAAAGGCTTTGACAGTTACCAAGTACACGAATTCGTAGCACTTATGCTTGTGAGAACAAATAAAATGATATGGAAGAGTCATGGGATCCATAATGAGTTTCTTGATTATATGATGGGAATGGCATTAGGGTAGGCGGTCAAAATACTCATTTACTTTGTCATCTTAACTTCAAGTTTTTTCCATATCGATGCCATGTTATACTTTACATAAACATTATGAGAAAACTAAAAGCATTGAAATGAATAATTTTTTATGATGCCGGCATTCGGCATTATGTTTCATAACAATTTATTTTTACATAATTGCCAGAATTCTGATTTTACAGAACTTATTGAATGAATTGAAGCAACGCACATCTCAAGTATACCACGTACCAGGTAACTCATCGCATGTATGTCCCAGGAAGCTTCAAAAAATACGGAATACATTATTGTGTAGCTAGTATATTTTTTAGTCAAGACATACATAATATGGAATATGGATACTATCATGTTTTTGGATTGGTATTCATGTTCGTGGATAGTAAGGAATATATCATGCAATTAATACACCATCACGTGTATAGGTCAGCGTCGCGTGAAAACCTTTTAATTAAAATAATACACACATGCAAAGCTTTACAAAGTAATTCAGATACAATTGTCTACTGGGGCCTTTGAATTTATTTAGGACTTGGTGGAATTGGTAGTGGGATTAGCAGGAGTGTTTCCAAGTTTGCTGGAAATTTGATGCACACTGTTTGAGAACTAACCATTTTCAGAAACGGAAATTACTCTTTAATGTTAACCAAAACTGATAATGGCAGACTGGGGAATTCGCAGAAGCTTGCTGGAAACTAGGCTTTGAGGGATGAGCATGCATATTTCGGCAACGTTTTTGTTCATGTTTGATTTATTGAATAAAATTGTTATGAAACAAGAACAGCACAAAAACTGATACGTAGTGATACAGTTTAGTCGGTGACATTCATGTTTACCATCATACCCACATCATAACCTTCGCTGCAGATTGGTTAGTATGTCGTTAATTCGAATCTATTCAAAAATAATCGATTACCATTTCAAAAACTGGATCTGGGGAGCATGCTTAAACCCCTTGCGTTAGGCATCAACAAAATTGTCTGCATTACACTACCTGATTTTACAAGTACGGTAACAAACTTATTGGTATTCTCATAGAACATTCGTATAGTACGTTCATGCACCACGTGGATTTGCAAACATGAAATTATCTACTTTTATGAGACCCTGTTGAACTATACTCATATACTCGCCTTGTGAGATACGTTAATGATGTCCAAGGCAAGAGAAGCACCAAATGTAAGTATTATGCAGCCGTATCTCTGTGGTAGAGGCTGACTAAGACCACACACGTATAAAATTGCACGCAAAATCATCATAAAGATAATAAGTAAATATGCGGCTAAAAAATTATTACTATAATTTTGTAGTCGATAACAGTAGTCATTGGTCGTCAGAGTAGGTAAGTCGTTTTATAGAACCTTCAGCTCCCAAATTCATTCACTGACCTTTCGTGTTTTATAAAAATCATTACGTTAAAAAACGTTACGTGTCACCAGGTGCAAACATTTCATAAATATGCCTCTCCACGCGATGAATTTCAACCTCTTGGTCAATGAATGCAATCCTATTCAAAGTATAACGGTGTATTGTGCATTGCTACACGTCATGACAACCTTAAGGAAACTGCATAATAATAGAGCTGCATAAGCAATGCATCATAGCAACAAAGAAAGTCATACTAACTAAGTCACCCAGAATAACAAACACAAAAGTAAAATTGCTTTGGGACAATGACAAAACTTTCTGTTGGCTTTTGTCAAGAAAAAGAAAGAGATTTTTCTTGAATTATTGTGCGTCCAAAACATGATCCTTTTTTCATCACAAAGAAATCCAAAAGAAAAACATTTCTTTTGCGTAGCGCAGGTATCAATACAACGCAATATTTCGTAAGAATGATGTCAGGTTCTTTGGAAAAGGTTTTTATGAGTGGTCCCAAGAAACGACACATTTTGCTGAAAACATACAATGACAGCGGCTGCAAAACAACAAAAGGAGAAGGACAAAAGATATTTCCCTTTTTCAAGAAATGAGAGCGAAGGAAAAAAGAAAAAGTTTTATATGCATTTTATAGTACCTAGTCGATATGTATATTGTATCAACATATCGTTATATCCGGTTTGACCGACCGTGATCCTGATTCTCCCGACGAATACGCCCGCGTACATTGCTGTACTTTTTTGCCAACACTTGTGTAGATAGAATATCAGTTTGGTTGGAGCACTGCAGGAATTTATCTTTACACACGCTGGCTAAAGTCATATAGGTATTATTATTATTCCATGTGAAATTATAGATATAAAAGGGATACCACCACTGGGTTTGCAATTGAGTGCGACCATGGCCCTGTCTCTTACTCTCTGAGAGTCTAGGAATGTCTTCTTCCTTGACTTCCCTACGACAACACTACAACTAAATGAATGTGGATGATAAACATGTATGCATAGCAAGGCTTTAGAGGTATAGTTCTTGTTACTGTTCAAAACGGTGCAGAATGCAGATTGATATCGATGAAGAGTGAGTCTGATAGGACTTTCCTTTCTCGAAGAAAAGTTTTCTCTCTTGATCACAACAGACTAGTTAGTGTAGAGTGTCTATATGCTTTGCTTTTCCATAGTATTATGCATGGTAAACAACCGTCATTACATAATACCACAACCAAACAAACCTTTTATCATGAAAAAGGTAGTTGCTGAAATTCATGATGACACCAAAGCAGAGTGAAAATTTAATTTGAAACGAAAACAGTATTAACACATGTTATGAAGCTTGTAATTAAAACTTGAAATAATAATCTAGAAATTTTATGCTTTCTTCATCCCTTTTCTGCAAACTGGACAGACTAAGCAATCCCAGGGACGAACGGAACTTCTGTCACTACCTATTTTAGTAAGTAACGCTAAATATGTATGTCTGGACTGGAGTGGAGAAATTGTTCGCAGACTTGTGCCGCCCCCTGAAAAAGTCGGAAGTGCTCGTCTTTCGTATCCTCTGTCTCACATTTAGTCAGTATTCTCTCCCTGTTGAGATCCTGAATAAAGTAAACGCGCCAGAAAACCGCTCCCTTACTACCGGAACAAGTATGAAAATGGGAGATCCTGTGTAATGTTACAATTTTAAGTGTAAAAATACGTGTAAATATAATAATGATGTTGTTTTATTTATATCAGCTTGGGAAACAAAGCTGGCACACGTAATGAAAACATCTACTTTTACAATTAACCTTTCATCGCATTTCCTTGCTTTTTTGCATCTAGCACATAAGTTCATGAATACGGAGATGGTTTTAAACTACGCATCATATAAACGAGTTTCAAATGTTCGATCACATAGTGTATGGCGGTGATGGAAAACTTTTTGTCTGAGAATGAAGTGAATTTGTCGCTGCGACCAGTAATTTCTAGGAATGTATGAGCATGGAGAACACATTGCAACTTGTGCAACCCAAGTAATAGTAGTATAGCATGTGGTAATTTTGACGATGATGAAATTGAGCGCGGTTGTCTCGTTCACAACTATGTTGTAGTAAATAATAAAATATTACATGTGGCAGTTGTAGTGTAGTACTCCAGCAGCCAAGTAAGGGATAAAGATTAGGTAACGCAAAACGCAACCCAAGAAGCACCACGGCTTTGAATGAAAAAACAAGGTCTGCTCGCAATGAAAATTCATTCTTTCTTCTTTCCATTCCAAATTTGTATGTTTCTTTTCTCCTTGGTCTAGCCGAAACTTCTCAGTGAAAAAAAGGGTGAAACTTTGTAACAACCTAGAAGAGGAAGGAAATGAGGGTGATGATGATGGTTGAAAGTCAAGAAAAGGAGCTTTGAAGCAATTTCCGCCACCTCCATCAGCTTAAAAATATAATGTGTATGCGTTCATGGAGCAAAAGACGTATCATGTGTACACACACATATTATGCATGTATACAGTGGCTAAGCTGGCGCTGTATAAGCTTAAATATTATTGCGTATTTCCAAGCGTCTCTTGACTCCGCCCGTTACCGATGGTAACGATAAAAATGATTTTTAAAGGTTAAGACTATTTTAAGATTATTTTAAGACTGTCTTTTGATAGTTAAGTGCGTGGATAAAAAATGTTCTTTCTATGTTGGATTTTGATGCATTCCCAAACAATGGATTTTTGATTTCTCATACTTTCATACTTTCCATTAAAGAAATCAATGCCACATGAGTATATTCAGCTGAAAAATCATATTATCAAGACAAGTCCATTAAACTGCATCAACAAAAATTCCCTCCAAATAATCAGCTCATATGTATGGACACTGCAATGCGTAAATACACTGGTTTTTTGTACGGTCTGATGCAATAATAATCACTATTATTATTATCTTCCCTTTACATTTTGTCCACCCCGACATTGTACGCATTCACAACACAACAAAACAATGAAGCATTGCACACTGAAAACGCTTTTTCAGTTCTTAGTCTAGCAATCCTGCAAAGTCTGTGCTCTCCCCGTTCCAGTTTGCGTAGGTATCATTATGATAGCAGGCTGCTATTGCTATACATAGAATTCTCGAGTCTAGCAATAGTAGATGGCGAGGAGGATCACGAAGAGAGACGCTAACAGTGTATGGACCTCAAACTGCTGCTGCTGCTCTGGCCGAGTTCATTCGTAAGAATTTAGTACGCGGAAGATTGGGAAATGATGGGAGGAGAAGGAGGGTTCCAGTTTCCAGACAGTGTACAAAAAATCCCTATAAAACTCCAGACATATGGACGAAACAAGTGCATTCATATGGCTGGTTATATAAACATTTGTTATGCTTCTTTTAGACCGGGAATATAGTTATTATTGGATGAACATGCATATGCACGCATACATAAAGGGATAATAATGTAGATACTGTGCATTTTTATAATCAAAGCGTTGTTTTTCTTTTCATATTTTTCCTCTTCAAGAAGAAGCAGCAGAAGTGCATGCATTGTGTTATGTCTGCTGCTACAATGAGGTTGTGTAGGTAAACTTGATATGCATTTTTTACTTCTATTATTATGCAAGTACAAAGCCCCTTTTGCATGCGTAATAACAGGCTGTGGAAATCTCTGTTGTTACGACCAGCCAGAGGTAGCTCTTTAAACAATCCGTAGCTATTATTATGAGATGCTTTATATCTACATATTGTCTGCCTCGTAATAGCTGCAACCAATAATTTGAAACATTTTGCTGTTCAAATATTCTCTCGCAATACATTAGTATTCGATGCATGCATCCGTAAAATGTTTCAATGTTGGAGATGAATGAATGGTCTTGAAGAAGAGTCAAGCAGCATCAATACCAGGAGATAGTGTTTAAGATTGTTTAAATGGAAATAAGGTGATAATGAATTCATGTCTGGCTGGTAAACAAGAAATGCGCATTCCAAAGCACAATTATCTTCCTCTCACTAACTCTTCCTTTCATGATTCTCAGTTTTTCATCGTATAGTTCTCTTCTGAACTAAAGTTTTTGTCTTCCTTTGTTCTCTAAACATTAAACCGAAATAACTGATTATGAATCCAGACTCCGTCTGTAACAGCATTTTTTGAAACTTATGAATGGAATGTTGCTCAAGTGTCCACGAAATTATAAATTAACATTTAACAATTTCGACGTTAAAAAAAATTGCAACCAATGACGATAATAATATGGAAAAAAATATGTTAGTTGACAGCGTCATTTGGATACGCAGTAAACAAAAAAATTAACGGAAATTGTTCATGGCATTCTGAGGAACACTAAGATGAGTTTTCTTGGAAAATTGAATGTTATTGACAACAAATGTGGTTATATTATGATTGCAAGTAAAAACGCATGTATATTTTTATGACGTGACATTTCCCGTGTTCAAGGTAACTATCTAGATTTTAATATTAATAGTTTAGTTCTCATTTTACAGAACAGCTCACTTGAGCTACAGCGTCAAAATCAATAAATTTCAGTGCAGTCATATAACATGGCAGTGTGCATGCAAATGGATGGGTTGATAATGAACGTCAATAAATAGCAGACTTTGAAAATTTTAATCCACGCATTAACGGTGATAATAATCAGTCATTCCACTTTTTTCTAATCTCTATCTGTTATAAGTTGGCCTACTAAATGACCATGACACACTAAGCACCAGCAAAAACCAACAAGCTTTGCCCTCGCTAAGCACGAGAGAGTAAAAAAATCCGCTTGGATTTTTACTCTTTACTTTTTTCTGTTTTGCTCCATCTATCCAACTAACCCATTTTGTAATCATTATTGTGCCTCTACCAGTAGTTGACATCACTTTTAGTAATTTTTCAGAATGTTATAATGCAGTTTACAGTTGCTTCTGTTGATGCATTTATTACAAGATTTTACTTGGTACCTATATCCATTCTCGTCCAACAATCAAGTCCAGTTACTATTGAGTAATAGTAATAATATTTTGAGTTCTGGACTGACATGATCATATCATGTCAAACGACATGACGGGTGCCAATCAAAAGAAAGTCGAGAGAGAGAGAGAGAGTTGTATACGACTTCATTATGCATGCAAAAAATGAATCATAATCCCAAGAATAATCATGGACGTCATTGAAAAAGTAAATAAAAAACACTTTATTTTCCATAGAGTTCAGTAACATCGGATCGGAAGATATTAATATCAACTGCGAAGCATACACTGAAACAACCTTCATTTTTTTAAAATAACCTTTCTCAGTACTATTACATTTTGCAGCTGCATACATCAATCAATTTGATTTTTTGAAAGAATAAAAGAATTTGATCAATATGAAATGATATTATGCATTTTATTTATTCGTAGCTAAAATTCCACCACAGTATTCAAATCTGTCGAAAGGAAAGGTTACGGTATTTTTAACAAAATAAGGACAGTTTTTAACCTCATCCATTAAACGAATATTTTGTTTATACGAAGGTATGCATACTGCAAAATAATTTTGAAAATGTATATACATGTGTGTAAATGATTTTGGATTTAAATGGGAGAATATTCAATGATTGGTTATATTGTTGCAATTTTAATCTTCCATGATGCATGGGGTCATTAAGACACAAAAATTGAAAAAGAAAAATTCAACGATTTTATGCAATAAATGATGCAAATGGAATAAACGAAAATTATGAGAAGAAAGAAAAATACGCAGCTTATAAATTAGTTGTCTTCATTTTCCTTTACTCGCATCAATAAGACCAGGTGTGTCTTGAGAGAGGGAAGATCATTTTAAAAGCCTGTTGCATTTCTTTGACAACGCTGGAGAAGCAGACGGAAATGCTTTGTAATTGTAATCATCATCATCATGATACCTGTTTCCAACCTGTTCATTGCCCATTATAATATCAGCGTGGTCAAAAACTAGTGCCAGACGTTTTTGTTGATAAATGTGATTATCATTATAGTATTACCTACATATTTTTTGGTAGCATAATAATGGGACGTTCCTATGGTGTTGCTAGTCACAGCAGCAAAGCAATGCAGTTCACATTGCACCACCAGCAGCACACTGTAATCCTGTGTATGAATCTTGCTTTTTCACCTTTCAACTTAAAAATATTAAGTTTGTCTAGAGAGTTTGTAGTGAGAGGATACTACTCTCCACACGTAAGAATCTCACTCACGCCGTTTTCGGTTGTACTTGAGTAGAAAGAATGGAAAAAGCCAGACAGCAGACGAGACAAACTTACTTGTTCTTGATAGAGCATCTTAATGCAACAATGTATGATGAGACAGAATGCAGACAGTTTACTCTTTCAACGCTTACAAATACACCTACAAAGAATCACACAGCAATTTACACTCACATCATCATACTCTGCCTGGCATCACGATAATCCTTTTGCCTTGGCGTTGCCATTCGATGGAAATGACGAAGAGTGCAAGAAATGCATGCTGCACTTTCGAGCGTCGAAACAGATGGTTGTAAAGAAATGATATCTTATAAGTACATCATTTAATATATTATACCAGTTGCTTATAAAAGATGGTGATATGGTTCATACTAGATCTTCGACAGCAAAGAAAACCACAACGAACGTTGATGCTCTCAAACTACATATTTCTGTTTAACATTTCTATATTCCTTATATGAGCATAATGTAAAATACTCCTACATACTTCAGTTATCTCCGGTTGATTCTTATTTCAAGCAGTCTCTTTCTCTTTCTTCGTTGTACATATATGAACACAAACACAACACAGCTTTTCTCTAATGCAACAAATTATTGTATTCTTTATTGACGCTGATGATAGTGCGCACTAATACCTAGATGGCAAGAAGAGATCGGTCAG
>JAQIXX010002073.1:0-27344 GCA_034700605.1 Willowsia nigromaculata
TTACGAACTGCTACTTAGTATCTGTAATACATTTCCGAATTTACATTTCCGAAACAAGCTTATAGTCGAAAAATAATTGTGTCGAAATTAAATAGATGAAATATATTTAGTCGAAATTACATAGTCGAATGGACATTAGACGAAATTTGTAGATTAGGAGTTTATATTTCACAAGTATATAAACATATATTTTAAAGCGCTTACTTATGGCAATGTAATAGAGGATGTTTAACCGTAGAGGATACAGATCTAATTGTTTGATGGTTAAGACATTCCAATAAATAGATAGACTTCGTTTTTGAAGTACAGAAGTAGTAGTATCAAGAATAATAAGATACCTTTTGTCTGGATGCGTGGATGATTCTTGGAGAATTTTCATCTCACTATCTACATATGTACATACAATAACAGACGTATGATCTACGTTGCTGCATCTCTCTGTTTCCAGAACGGTTCCAAACTTGCTAACTTGAAATCTGAAAGATTTCACAAATTTATTGACATTCTTTTTTAGGTGTTTCAGGTTTCAACTGAAACTACTCATAAAAACAAAATGTGCCCTAACGTACCTTCTCCCACACTCTCTCACATTTTTCGTCGATTATATTAAATAAAACTAACATTTCTTCAAAAAATATAATACTTATTGTTGTGCAGACGTTCGTTATGAGAATTTCTTGGTTGTTTACGGAAATATATGCCTGCTCAGGAACAATGTTTGCAGTTTGGGTTTCCATCTTGCATAAATATCTAGCAGATTACTTGTTACTTCTAAAACAATGAAACTGATAAAACTATACTGACTATGATCACATCGTATGCAATCACATATTGTGAAAAGGAAGCTGGGATCCGGAAAAGAATTCTACTTATTTCGGAATTTACATATGTTCGACAACATGGTAATTCGACACAATTTTTTTCGTTTATATGTATATTTCGACTGTTTAAAAAACTTCGACTAAGAAATTTCGACACAAAGATTTTGGAAAAGTATTACAGATACTAAAAGTCTTTCGTAAATTATAGTGACCCAATTGGGGCACCCTGGGACAAGAATTCAATACTCTGCTATTGTGTCCCAGCTGGACACGTGGAAGCGCGGAAGTATTTTGTATGCAAAGGTGCCAATGTCAATGCTAAGACCACTCATGTGTACACACCCATGCATATAGCTGTATTTAAGAAATGGAGGAACCTTATGGGCACCTTGATTGGAAATTGGGCAAAGCCTTTGTGAACACTTTACATGATTTAAATTACGGTTCATTTGAAACTATTAAAGATAGATATGAAAGTGGGGTATTTTCACTCAAAACTCATCAAAAGCTTTCGAAACATGGCGTTACCTGGAATAATTTGGTGTATGTAATAACTTGTTTGTGTATCTTTTATATTCATATTATAATACCTAAGTACCTATGTATTATAAGAACATGTTGTATTGCTTACACGATGACATTACCAGTCATAATTTCCACTACACAGTCTACATTGCATTTCTACTGGCGCCAGTGATGTTTTAAACAGATAAGGTTTGTGTGACTTTTTAGATAAGTTTTGCATTCATTCTCTGACCTTGTTTGTTTTTCAGAGAGACAGTTTTGTCTTTGTTTTCTGGACACTTTTGGTTGGTAGGTATTTACACGAATTTTTATCAAGCCTTGTTCTGCTATCAGACGAAACGCGTCACAACAACCTAAAGCTTAATAGCATGGGAAACTAAAAATTTCCAATAATTTTACAATCACATACCGTTAGTTTTGTTAGTTTCCAGAACTGCTTCTACAACATCAAACGTGTAAATAAGGTGATTTTTCTTAACAAAAATGAGTGGAATCTGGGCTTCAATTTGCTTACGTTTTTATAAAAATTTCTTTCAAATATCTAAGCAGCATTAAAATATTTTAGAACATCTTTACAATCTTTTATTGGTTTCGTTGGTTATTTAGTGATTCTTCAGTCTCTTATGCAAGAAAATCTATTTCTGTAATTTAGTAACCATTCTTAAAAGTGAACTGTAGACACTGCGTCCCAATTTTAATTGCAAGTTAGTTGGCGCTTGGCTCCTCGTCTTAATAAATTCTTTTTTGATTGATGAAATAAAAGAGGATTTATGATTGTTACAATAATTGGCATCAACACATCTGCACAACATAACTACTAATATACTATGCATATATAATATCCACATTTTTATTTACCCTTCACATGGTCTCCATAAAACTTTTTATTATTAAATTTTTTTAGAGCCAACCACTTTGCATGATATACAAAAAAAATAGCCTCTGAATTTGATGATAACAACGGTTTTATGTAATGTTAAATAGTTAATAGTTAATTTTTTGTCACAAATCAATAAGAATTGAAAATTTAGAGAACTCTTTGTTATAAATATTATTGGAAAGATGTATTTCTAGAAGTCAAATTGACTGGAATCTTCATGTACTGATATGCATGAAAAGGTTAGGATAAATTGATTGGGATAAAATGATTAGAGGACGAAATGGTTAAGTGCTCCGTCGACTTTTTAGTTAATAGACGCCGGGGCGTCTATAGGGAAGGGGCGCGTATTCAGGACAGGGCGTCTATTTGGGATTTTACGGTATGTGTGGACTTCCATAAATGAAACAAAGCTACAGAAAAAAGCATACATGTATCAAATTTATTACATCCATATTTTGAGAACTTGTGAGGATGTTTTCCAGAGCAGTAAAATCACCTTAAGGAAACCATACCGCGAAAAATCATCTGTTCCGTCGTTATCTCAAAATTAAAATCTCTACACGTAAGAGGTAAAGTGAAAGTCCATCTTTTGATGTACAATAATTTGCTAGATTTTGGCTCCCTAATAACTTTGTTTTATAATAAGTATTCTTTACGACAATTAAATACAATATCTTGGTATCTGCAAGTTTTCATTGTATAACATGTGAAAGTTATGTGAGACAAGATAAATAAACACAGTCAACTTAAATTTGAAAGCAAGAAACAATTTTGTGCAAGTGTTCATCCTGTTCATTTGTGTTTTTTTGTGATTTTTAAATGGGGGCACAACCCATTAGCTGTTATAGTAGATGCAATTTTTATGTTAATCGCCAAATCCCTGATGATTTTAGTCTACCAACAAAGCTCAAATACTTGTACAAGAGAAACTTTCATTAGTTGGCTCAGTTCAGAGATAATACTTTAAAAGGAAAATAAACATTTCCTTGGATTTTTTCTGGAAGACAGTATGCTACTTAAAGGCAGCATCCTAAAAAGATGGAGCGATATACCTTGATCTTCACAGACGTACTTGTCACATCCCCTAGTCTTATATTATATCATATCCATGAGTGATCATCTTTGACATGTGGTAGTGGTAATTGACACGAAAACAAAGTAATTTTTCCAACAAAAACAACTGTTTCTCATAACAACTTATTAAAGCATGAATGGCAGGCAGAAAAAACAATTTATGTTACAGAATATGCACTATGTAATTTTCAAAATCAATTATAACATAATTTCTAAAAATACTACGCAGGCTTTGATAATTTTTACTTTCTACTAATTGTTCCTTGCATTTCAATATTTTTAAAAGAGATAATCTTTGTCATCCTGTTAAAAATACCCAGTCTCTCCCGTATTTTTTCTCAGTCGAGAAATCGGGACCATAGTGAAGGTATAAATACACGAAAGAGTAGTTTTATAGGCCAAAGAGTGTATTTTACAAAACCAAAAATTGCTTGATATTATCATAGTGCCTACAGTTTTTAAAGGAGTTTGTAAATGTATACGTCCAAAGATGGCAGCAAAACTGGGACACTAGTGATGCTAACCGTGCAGGTTTTAAAAATAAACTGGGAACTAGTAAGAGTCACTAGGATCCCACTAAATATTAATGACTATGGAGTTGGTTGATTGATCTTTTGGAATTTGTTAAGTCAAGGTGGGATACCCCAGCGAGACTGGATTGTTCAAACATGAAATGGAGAAAGTTATTCACTCTTCAAGAGTCATCAATATACTATAATAAAAATTATGCTGATCTTGACTAACTTTTGCTGGAACTAGTTTAAGGTACGTTGGATGACTTCTAAGGTTCCATTCTTTCCGTTCAAATACCAATTTTACTTCTATAGTGAATTTATTAGTTAATATGTTATCTCAATTCCCGTTCTTCTGGTCGTTCAGTCATTCTAGTAACCTTAACAAAAAGACAAGCAGAAATCAGTATCATTCATATGACTTGGGGTAAAATTCAAACTTGTGATAGACCCATTGTATGTGGACTAATACACTTGCAGCTAAATTTTCCGAACAATTATCAAATTTTAAGTCACCTATCACATTCACCTTCATACATTTCACATTTGATGAATCTCTCACTTATTAATTAATCCTTCTGAAATTTTGTTGATCCCATATTCACTTTTCAGTTTATAGAAATATTCTGACATCAGACTTGTTTTATGATTTTTGCGGAAAATACTCACCACCTTCTGCAAAATTGTTTACTTGTATAATTTTATCTGAATTATTGTCCCACTTTGGCGAATGAGAAAAGTAGGGGAAATTGAGGATATTTAGGGAACGAATGATATGCTTTTTTAACAGAATTTTATAAGAAAACAAGTTGTTTGCGAATCCATTAATTCTAGCTAATTTTTAGACAATCTAATCTAACCAGTAAGTTTCTTAAGAGATTTGCAATACGGCAAACAAATTTACGATTTATTTCCAATTACGATAAATATATAGCAACTACTCGCACTGCATTCGCATTTCATTTATTTGCAATAAAATAAGTATATGTAGATGCTTCAGTATTACATTTTAGTTAATCAAAAAATTATGAAATGTATCTAATGAAAGGAACTAAACTGTAGCAAATTGCTGTGAAATCGATTGTTTGATGAAACTTTATTTTTTCCCCAGCATTTATTCGTATACATACAGATATCTATATATTTAATAAAAGCAAAAAGTTTTACAAGAATTGCGTGTCTTAAATTATTAGAAATGCTGATAATGACAAATAATTTGAAGTACACGTCTAGTATTTTCTAATAGTATTTTTAGACGAGCTATTATCATGTTTTTAACTCTGCTATAGAAAATCATAAACTTTTTACGATATTCCAGGCAGAAACAAAAAAATGCTAACAGAAGCACAAAGAATTGCCCAACTAGAAGCGAGACAATATTTTGAAATTCAACCTTTTCACCAGTTTTTTCAAAATCCCTGACTCTAGACCGAACATCTATGTCCTCAATATATCTAAACAAGAATCTTGCCCAATCATTCCATTGTTTATTGAGCCCACTTTCAACAATCCTATTGTGCGAATCTGTTATCCAAATGTAATTCATAGTACTCACAATAAAGTGGTAATGCCACACACCCAACTTATCTGGTAGCTCAAAGCATTCTATGCAGTTGTTGTTTTCCGCATAAGATATTATCTTTTTTGCAAGTAACAAAACTTCCGGATGGCCCAACTCTACAAGCTGCGAATACGATTTCCAGTGCTTGACAAATGTATCCACACCTGCGCTTGAACCTACTTGCATTTGATAAAAACTGTTGTTTATGCGGTTTAAAAGCCCACGGGATCGGAATTCATGTTCAAACTGTTTAAAAGGAGGGATAAAATGGTCATACCATAAAATTTTATATCCTCCGTCTAACAGTTCTTGTAACGAATCATAAATTTTCGGAGGCGATGGAGCAGCAAGTATTGACAAAAGTCCATTTCCGTAAAAATTACAAACAAACATTCCAAAAAACTGTAGCAAAACTAATAAATAGAGACCTTCCAGCTTGACAGACATAGAATTTTGTAGAAATGCTCCAAACGCTGTAAACCATCTTTGAACTTCTGTCACACTATTGGCTTTCCTTGTTGTAAAAATCGTGATCGCAATAAATGCTGAAAATATTAGTAGCCAAATTTCGGGTGTGAATGGGTTTGTCCAAAATGAAAAATCCCTATTATTTGACATTTTTAGTTCGTCTTTGCTTTTGCAGTACAAGCATCCTTTCTCTACGTTTCTTGAAACTCGTAATCCCATTTTAGACCAAAAATTCTGGAATTCTCTTGGGTCAAATTTGAAGTCTACGTCATTGAAAATGAATTGACCAGTTAAGGATATGTCAAATGATCTTGCCTCGACCTCGTTACGTAAGTCTATGACATTTATAGTGAGGTTGTGATATTCAGAGATTTGGATTGTTGTCATAAGTTGTCCACTGCATAGACCATAGTCCTCTTTGCGGAAAAGAAGTCTTGCGCAAGCTAGTCGGTCACGTCCATAACGATTGTCCCTGAAATACCCCCCTGTCTTCACCTCCACAAAAGCATCAATCTTTCGCTTATTTCCTGTCCTGAATAATCTTTTGTGAAGAAATTTTGGGTTCAAAATATTTTTTAGCATGTGCGGTACGATTGTACCAGTACTTTTGTGTGGAAGACAATAATCATTGCACAAAATTGAATACTTGATTTCTGTCTTCCACTTTAAACTAATTTCGTGGAGTACAACCTTGAGTGCAGGAAAGTTTAAATCTTCTATTGTAAAATGTGTCTTCACGGCAATACCTTGAAAACAGGATTTAAAGTCAACGCAAACGAAGATGAAGACAGAGTCAACTCGTGTCGCAAAGCGCCACAGAGGCAACAACCTTGGATATGAATCTGGGGATGTTTTCTTCAATGGAGCAAAGATTATGTGATTTGGCTGTCTAAACTTAAATGGAACCAGAAAGTTATTGGATTTGTTGATAAGGTTGTTTTTAAACATCACATTTCTAACTCTGCTTGGTGAAAACTGACATTCAGTTATTTCGAGTGAGCGAAAAAATACAACGTATTTCTCAGGTGAAGCATCGATAGTTTTCAACAAAGTTTGAATTACTTTTCGCATTCCAATCGTCTGGCACAGATTTTCACCGACAACCATAGCTACCAATAAAACTGAAATCATAAACAAACTCGAACATGCTCTCTCGAAGAGCATTTTTAAAACTATACTCATTACTAGCTAGAATAAAAATTCAAACGTATAAAAAAGTCCAATCGATAAATCACAACAGATTTCAAAAAGATTTCGCACAATTCTACTCAACTTAACAAATCAGTTAATAAAATTAGGTGAAAATGGCACTAATTGATATTGAGATTTCTGTAAACGGAAACTGAAATATATAGATGAAGCACGACTATTTAATGAAATAATTTTTGTTTTTTACTACATGTAACCAAGTCTTTTGACAAATCACAAACTCTTTTGCTATACAATTTGAACTTAAATAGACACGAGCAACTTATAAGGAAATCAAAGATTTGCCTATGATTTGTGGTACATTTCTTCCAACAGAAAACATTAAAAACACATCTTTGCATACTCAGTTATTATTTGCGACTAATGAAGAATTCAAAAATACGTGTTCTAATTTTTTTACGCTTGTAAGACTTATCGATTTTTCTAAAGCAATTTGCAAAACTGTTTAGCTCTTACGTAGTAGTATGTGGAGGCTCACATCAAAGCTTTCATAATGCGCATTTGAAAAATATTAAAATATTTCCATGCGAACAACTAAAGTCTGACAAACACAATTTGCATATTTTATTAGCACGATCATATTTCATGTAACTTTTAATAAAATTAAAACGGAAGTATTATGTGTTTTAGGTCATGTAATAAGCAGCACATGTCTTGTTGGTTCATACTGCCCATTTAAGCTACCCAAAAAAAGTTTTATCACGTTATAATGTAAGCCTAATATGTATATTACTGTGCTGAGTGTAGTTACGGAACCAAAACTTTCACGTTTACCTGTCATTTTTGAAAAAATATGCTTAAGTGTTCTAATTTGGATTGTAAAAAGTAACAATTAATCGTTGGAAAAGTAATTTTTTCAAAATAAAGGCGTGATTTTAGGTGTATATAAATCGCTATTTCCCCCCATATTTTGGCATTGAATGATTAAATGGGTTTACGAAAATCGTAATTTTCTTGTAATGGCTCATACATAAACACCACGTTATGATGCCACCAAAATAGTGCCTCTAAACTATGGTTACTGGGTTTAGAGACATAATAGTGGAATAGTTTGTCCCCTCTTTACCGACCTCCAATTAGTCCATGGAGACCTTTCAAAACATGGCTCAATGAAGGACCCCTATCATGATTGATTTCATGATGAAATGTTAGCAATCACACAAAACCTCCATTGTTAATTATTATTGGTTTATAATTTAATTACAGGATGATTTAACAATACAAATACGATAGTGTATGTATTGAGGTTTCATTCGTTCTTTTGCATTTTGTAAATTAGGTAGTTAATCTGCTTTTGCATATAATTCAATTACAATTGCGTTATTTCTTTTGGGAGTATAAGCATATGAATATAAAAGTGTCTTAAACCAACTGAATATATAAAGCTTCACCGTGATTTGATTCTTCTATACTAATTTTATAAAGATTTTAATTTGCCGTGAGTAAATTGCAGATATATGGATACTTCATGAATATTTACACCAACGTTTATGTTCCGCTCATGTTTGAGAGAATTTACTTTCGCATTTCTTATGCTCGTTAAATTGTTTTGTAATATACTCCATTTTTTTAAACATGTGTAAACAAATTACAAAATTCAAATATTTAACGGGTTCTCTAATCAAATACGCTAAACAAAGCATGACAATTTTGCAGTTTATTGATAAAGCCATTTGTTTAACTCTTCAAAATTGAAAATTGAACCCTTATGTTACTGCTGGAGTTTCATGCCTTGTTAAAGATATGTATAAATTTGGAATATGAAGAACAAGATTGAGCAATTTAGTTAAATCTTCAAATGAAACTTCAACGGATTCTCCAGAAAATTTCTTATAGTCCTACCTCTTGTTCCATGCAAACCCGGTTTTGGCTTCAAGAAAACTATTTCTGCCGCGAGGCATCTGAAGTACATTGAATAAACTAACCCCTAACATTTAAGTTGTAGAGTGTATTACATTCTTGAGTCCAACTTTTTTACTCTCAAGGAAAAAACTTTCGTTTTTGACTTCAAAAGGAATCATGAAAATGCTGGAGATGCTGACGATTACAATGCTTGCAATGCAAAACAATATCGTTAGTAGTACTTTTGAAGTTCCGAACCCCTGCGAAATCCAAGTTTTTCGACATGCCATGGAAACGCTCGTTCATATTTTAGATTCTGGAACTGAGGATTTCGACATGTTTTTCTTTGACTTTTCTCTTAAAAATTGCGCATTATCACTCAAAAATTCGCGCTCTATGTTTCTTCGTAATTATTGGAGAATGATTGACTACAAACATCCCTTAAAATACCACCAACCTAATCACTTTGTGGTGGTAAATATGACGGCTGGAATGTTCGGTGAATATTTTTTCATGCATCCGAATACGCTAGTTATCTTTCCATTAAAACATGTTTCGACACACTCAAAGCCTTGTGACGTGGAAAAGCAATTTTCTGTTAAAACGAGAAACTATCCGGCGCTCTTAATGGCTATTGTTGCTGCCAACATCAATAACCAACCTCAAGTCTACTACTCAATTTTTTGCAACGACTACTGTTCCTGCAAAGAAGGGAATGGGCATCCCACAATTGAGTTTTATTTTAACTTGCAGTACCCAAAACGTTTACATTGGACAGTTTTTGGTAATGCAAATCAAAGAAAAATTGAGGTTCGCGTGGTAGGAATGAAAGTGGCAGGAATGCGGAAAACATGTTCCACCATACCTTCTCGGAGGTACAGATATTGCAGTACGCATTTCTTGACAGCAATGCTACTCATGCAGTTTCATAATTTTTCCCTAAATCCAAATATGTGGAAATACACTGCTTCTAAGCGCAGAGATATTGACGATTCATTAATCGGGCAATACATTTTGATTGACGTTTGGTATCATAACTACACAGATCCGCTGTACTGGAAACTGGTGGGATTCAGCTATATGAAAGTGTTTGCTACCAATATGATATATTGCAAACTAAACCCAAACATTGAGAATCCTGCAAACATTGACTTTAACACTTGGATCAATCCGTTTAGTGTGGAGATTTGGTTGCTTACAGCTTCATGTTTTGGGGGATGCGCAATTATTATCCAGTGTGCCAAGTCATCACGAATTTTGGTTGACTTAAAAAGATCTGAAGACTTAATTGTCAGAAAATTTGAATCTAGACCACGTGTCTACCCGGCTATAAGCACGTGTATAATATTGACTAATGTATTGTGGGTGTTCATTTCTCTGTTTTATGGGAACGAGCTCATAAGCATTTTGGCGGTTCCTGATCCTCCAAAAACTTACGAAAGTATTGTAGAAGTTTTGGAAATGGGATATAAAATTTTGTGGCCTTCACATCTAACGCATCCGTGGAAGTTGTATTATGACGACTTCCAACAACGAAAGATTTTGAACATCCTCAATTCAAGCTTTTATCTTGACAATGCCACCAAGCATTCAGAGATTTCGAAGTATTTATCTGGAAAGTTTGTTGAATTAATTACTTCGGACGATGTTATGAGTCAATTGATTTATAAAAAGATGCTTCGAAAGAATTTGGGCTATGAAAATGCTGACTGCTACAGATTACCGGAAGCGCTTAACGCACATTCAACCTATTTAGAAACGTACACTGTTAACAGATATTGGATTCTGCAAACTTACTCGAGAATCAGACAGGCTGGTTTATTGGGGAAATGGAAGCTATGGGCGGATTTAGCAAACCAGTTTACATTCAATCTCGAAAATAATAATTTTAACATCCCAATAAGGACAGGGGAGAAGATCAACATAAAATGTCTGCTTGCTATTCTTAGCATTGTAGCTAGTGTGTTTGTAATCGGTACGTTGTGTTTAATAATTGAATGGTTAGTTCATCTTTACATGAATAGGTGAAAAAGGCTAGAAAATATAATGAACGCTCGAAACAACTCAGATTGTACTTCAGCAGACAAAACATTTGAAATAATCAAGCAGAGTAATCACGTTAAGTTACACTAACAAATTTGTAAACTATGCTGAGTTGTTCTCGGTTCCAATGCTGGGTATATTTTAAAAGATCTTGTTGAATTTGTTGAGGCCAGTCAAGTGCCGTCGTAACATGTTTCCAAAGTTGGCCCTCGCATCAAGAAAACAACACAGCTTTAATTTTTCAAAACTGGGATTTTGCATAGTTTTTAATTTTCTCTAAACATTTTGTAACAAAGTTTCTGAATCTTATAATGTATTTAGACCTCCTTTGTCTCTCAGATAAACTACTAAGGGCAGGTCCCTCACTTAACCTGCAAATTTTGAAATTTACTCTTTGTTTTTGCATGTCATATTAGTGCAATCCGTTCTGTATTAATCACGCTAACATTGAATAATGATACAGCATTTAAATTAGAAATTTTTCTAACACATAAATTTTTTGTGTAGCGCATTTTACGTCAGAATTCATCATGTTTACATAATTTTTACTGGATTGTTTGCATCTGACAAGGGTTTGGTTCTTCAGTTGCTGAAAACCAAATGAACATGTTATGCATATATTTGGCATAGGTATTTATTACTAGTTTTAAAGGTATATTCACGCATCGTTTGTCAAATGACATATCATGATCACTATTTATGTTAAGGTTTAGCCATTCACTATTTGTATGTAAATCCTACAACTATAACCTTCAACTGTTTCCAATAAACCGTATTTACATATCCGTGGTAACAATGTACTTTGCAGTTACAAATTTGCTGGTTGAAGTAGTCTAGATTTTGTATTTATTCTATTTTAAATTTGAGTTGGTGAAATCTTTTGATAAAAATACAGCTTTTTGTATTTTCTTATATTTAAGATTACTTTGATTTTTAACAGTGTTTCGATAATTATTTAACTTGGTAAGTGTCAGTTAACATAAGAAAAATATGAAGCCAATCTTTCTTTTTCACAAATTTCACCATATTGCAGAAATTCTCTACCGCTCTTGGGAAGTACAACAAAGCATTTACACAAGGCTCAGTAGTCCTCAATAAATTAAGGGCAAGATGGATGAAGAAAACAGCAGTATGAAAGAATGTATTTTTATATCGTAGACAGTTTAGCCTCTACATATACATTTTCATTTTCTACTTTAGATATGTTCAAGTTTTCATGTATATTACGTCTATGTAGACTTTATAGATTGAACGTTACAGTAAACATAGGATTTGATCATGCAACAAGAATTATTACCTACTTAACGCAGGCAATTGTTTTTGGTCTACCACTGCGAGCTTTTCCCCAAGTCTATAAGCCCTCTACTTGAACTCTCGTAACCGCTGGAATTTTTTATGGACTACCACTCTTCCCATATTTTGAGTCTACCATGGTTACTTTGGTTACTTGTTCTATTTCAGCAAGATTGAGAAAATCCCGGGAAAAAGTGATTGGCCCTGGTAAAAACCGGGGAGTGGGAAAAAGTGCAAAACTGGGGGAAAATCACTTAACATACATACAATTTGCCCATGTTGCCCCATTTTCTATGATTTTTTTTACTTTTTCCCACCCCCCTTGGAGTGGTAAATACCATTTTCCCGGTATATACTGGCTTTAGCCAAATAAACTTTTAGGAACCTTCTCATTCCTGTATTTCCTCTCCTGTGTTTTTCTTTATTAATAATAATATTAATAATAAAAATTCCTGTATTTCAGTAAGCTATACAAAGTTTACTACTCAAGAAATTTTCAGCATTCAAATATGGCTTATTAACCAGGTAGATGGATTTAGTAGACGTTAGTTGTGTATGTGCTTCATTCTAAACACACCTTGTTGCACAGCATTAGCAAAAAAAATAAATATTTTAATGAATACGTACAGACCATTTCATTAGTAATGAAATAGTCTGTGAAAATGAATCATTTATATGTAACATGAATACTTGACGCAGACATTTTGACATCAAATCACACAGTTGAAAACATACTATGTAGCTAACCAAAACATTAACAACGAGGTTCATGGACATGTTAATGGGTGCTGGTGTAACTGTTCTTTTAAATTTAATAACATGTTTGTCCCACATGTTATTACACTTTCAAATTTACTCACCACCTGGTATATTTCTGGATGCAACAAGATATAAAACTATTGTTCAAACATTTCACTGGTCAAAAGAGTGTCATGTGTTAAGTCAAAATCTTGTCTGATTGCGGCCACTTGACAAAAAATCAGCAACGAGCTGTCAAGAATGAAATTTGTAATTCGTGAAGAGAAAATTGAATGAAGGATGGGACTTATTTTAGATTAACAGTTTCAGCAGATTTTTGTTACACGCTAAGGATAGGTCCAACTAGATGATAGTTGAAGAGTATCAAGGGAATAGTAAACCTTAAATCATTTAGAGTTGATAATCTTTAAATTACTGTTGAAAGAAAAATGTTTGTCCAGCTCGATTTTGACGTTACATACTGAAAATAGGCATTAAACAATGTGTTACAGACCCATTCACAAGATTTCTCAGAAAATACTTCAATCTACTCTTAATTAAATCAAAAACAGTATTCATTCGGTGTCTGTCTAATTTAAAAACTAGACAGCATATTGAACTACTTGAATTTCGTTGCGGAAAACTTGTTTCTAAAAATATTTTGTGATACGAGTCAAAGAACTTTACAATGTTGGTTTCAACAAATATAATTGTTGAAGTAGAAAAAACATGTAATTGCCTTCACAAATTCTTAATCCTACCATTATCCCATCCATATCTACTGAAAAAATCCTCAAAAGGGTATATCGTGGTCGCTGACTTCCAATTTCGCTTGAAACACTGGAAGTACCATCTCGCAATTTTGAATCTTGTCACAGTTTTCGGGTTACATCGCCAAATATCAACAACTAACTCTGCGATAGAAACATGTTTCGACGGATTCAAAATAATTGCATTTTTCACCGCTTCTAGAATGGTATACTCAAAACCATAAGTATTCCGGAGAACTTGCACGAATTTCTAATGAATTCATACAATTTGAGAATACCTACATCCGAGGCTTCCCAGTAGAAGGTATGCATTGAAATATTTTATAAAGCAATACACATATTTTTAATCATAGTTTTAATATGATTACTTACAAGTTATATAGAATTAAATAGCTCAACTCTGAAACTTCAAAAACCAGTTTTGCTCAACCAATGGAACGATATAAACGTATTGATTTACATCAAGTATTAAAAATATTGCTGTCTTCTGAATTGTAATGATAGTTTTAATTTACAAAATGAAAAATATTTAAAGTAGAATCCCAGATACCTGGGTGGAATTACTGTTCTATCACCATACAGTTTAGATGCTTTAGAATCAAAAGAAGCAATAAACCAATCATTTCTTGGATGGATCAACAACCACAGCAACAAGTTTTATTCATGAAATATTCTTAAGCACACAGTTATTCATACTTATGGCTTCTATAACAAAACTTTAAATGTCTACAATAATTCCAATGTCTAACATTTAGAAAAACTCTGTAATAATATCTAGATACGCAGGATTTAAGCATTACAATGTTTCCAATCATTCATCGATATCGCTCATCAAACGAAACAATTTTCCATATGACATTTTCCAAATATTTGTCATTCAAATGGTCAATTGATGCCGTAAACATTTGAAAATCTAACAGTTGGTTCAACTCAATTTCAAATGGCTCGTAGGGTTTCTCAGAATTACAAAAATGGCAGAAGATTCTAGTGTCTGTGATTATATTGTTGATCAGCACAAAATGAAGTAGTTCCCATCTGTCAGTTGGCAATGATACAAACTTAGCAGCATATCGAAGCAATCCTTTAATCCACGCAGATTGTCCTGAGTAGTGTTCATCTGCCAGAAGAATGTCAAACCGCCATCTGGTTTCAACTTGTGACACCGCGGACCTTGTTTGATAGATTTCCAAATTTGGTGGGGCTTGAGTCCAAAATTGGATAGAGATGGGGGCAAAATAGAGAAGCCATGAGTTATAAACGAATTTGAAGAGGAAATTATCTCTTTGAAATGCTGGAGGTCGTGTATGAATATGAGCTTCACAGAACCACTGTTTTGACCTCAATGCAGTATCCAAATATGTTACTTGGCTTGAAGATTCGACGTTCAGCCAGTCATCATAAGTGAGGTTAGAAGTATTTTTAAGGGTGATGAATTCAAAAGGAACACGAAACAGTTCATAAGTATCATCATCAAAATAAATTTTGACAATGTCCATTCTGCTCAGCACAAACGGGATGAATTTTCGGGTATAAATTGGGGAAAAATTTATTCCATCATAGTTTATCACATGCACTAAACAAACTGAAAAAAGCGACAAGTGTTCGTAAAAATTTACTGGCTCAGATTCGTATTTTCTGTTGCTTCGGAAAATTTCGGATCTGTATTGTGAGTAGGTTGGAGTAATTTCTGAACTTGAAAAATTGGCAAGACAGGTAGAAAAAACTTCAAAATACATTAAATATTTTATCAGAAACTTCATGATGAAAATGTGCTTTTTGATGGCCTACTAGCCTTGAATGAACTGGGACTTGATAGAAACTACGCTCTGAAAAAAACAATTGGACAAAACAGCCACATAAATGGAATGTAATGAAGTCCATAGTCCATACATATACAACGTGTCTAAGATCTTTGTATGTATGAGCGATCATGTTGTTGCTAGATATTATACTTTTATGAAGGAAATAATTATTACTGAGCTATATGAATCAATATTTTATAATTATTTTGTAAAGGAAGTTTCAAAAGTAAGAAGAACCTACTGTTATGTGTAAACTATTTTTCCCCTTTTTTATATGTTTAAGTTAGCTTTAAAAGTAGTGAATTATCCATACACAAATTTTGGTTTCATTCGTAACAAAATGGACATTTGGACATTCATGTCGTTAAAAATTTGTAGAAGTGTGACACCTTGAGCTAAATTTCTTTAATTTAAGAGTTTGTGGCTTAATCACATAAACTTTCGATGTAGAATTTGAAGACTAATTACTCCTGCTTCAAAAATATATTTGTCATGCATAATAGTTTCAAATCTGAATAGCTATAGTTTTTACAAATCTCACAGTATTTACAAATTATAAGATTCTAACCGAATGCCACCAATTTGTAGGCTGAATTGAATTTAGTGCAATCAAAAACTTCCTATTAGTTTTGTTTTCAACCATAATTCTTCCAGACATTTAAGCATTAAGCATCACAATTAGAAACTCTGAATTATGTAGCATTAAGTCAAAGACTTCGAAATTAACAGTGCTGTCATGTAATATTTCTTCTTAACATTGTGTCTCCATTTATTGCCATTCCTGGATACTCCTACGTGTTGGCTAAGATGTTTTCGAATGTCTGGTCAGCAAATAATAAATTCAATAAATCATTAACTGTTATGCTTACATGTTATACTAAAAACAAATTATACGGGGAATTATGTTGTGCCACAATAGCATGTTGATTAATTGTACGAAACCTTTCTTTAAATACCCTACAATTAATTTTTCATGCTGCACGTTTGTTACGAACAATGTTTTTGGAATAGTAAGAAAAGTAAATATTCGAAAAATATATTTACATCCGGTCACATCACTAAATCATTACAGTAGTCGGTCACAATAAAAGATTCGGCTTAAATACACTAATTTTAATTATAACGTGTTCCATTGTCTGATGTAATGACAATAATGATCTCCCATATTGTCTCTAACATTTATTTTACTCGGAATATTAAAATGTAATGTAAAATTAGTAAAGTATAAGATCTTAAAATATTATTAGAATGGAAAGCATTCATGAAGCCTAACCATTTGTCATTCATGTACCTAGTTGAATGATGTTGTTGTGGCCAGCCAGGATATCTTCATGTTTTCATATAAGCATTTAGTAAATTACAACCGCTGTAAGTATTTGAAAGGTTCTTTATAAATTGGCAAACATGTGAATGAGTTCAAGGTTATAAGCTTTTTCCGAAACACGGCCTCTTAAAATAATTTAGATATTGCCTGGTCCAAGTAGCGCCAGATTAGTTTTGCACAGTATCGTTGCACGCTATGATTTTTATGATTGGGGTATAATCATGTCATAGAAATCTGGAGCAGGTGGCTGTGAAAAATATGGGTAGAAAAGCTTTAACGTTTTTATTTAGAATGGTTTTTGAGATTTCGGGTGAGGTAGGTTGAGGAAACAATAATTCTGGTTGTAAGTAAAAGTTGTGGGTACAAGATCTTCATCTGTTGGTAATATGTGTACTGCTCGCTTGAAGATCAAGTTCCTTTATAGGGAAATTATATTAATAAATGCAAAAAATGCAATGTTTTGTAACATATATAAAGTTAATAATAAATCCTGCTGTAAACAGGAAGGACTAACTAACTAGGAAGGTGCAAATTGGATGTACGCGCACAATTACTTGAAATGAGAGGGTATATATGTAGTTGGCCATGAGAAATTTAATAGTGCTAGTCAAATTCCTGAATGGGCAAATCTAACCAAGATAAAACACCTTAATTTTTCGAATACAATTACATTAATCCAAAAATTCAAACTTGTTTTCAAACTCACAGCCCCAAGACATTGTAATGAAGCGTAAATCTATCAGTACTATGGTAAACGAGGACGCTTTATGCATGTTTCATCCTCAAGACATGAAATATAAGCGTACTTGTAACATTTAGGGTGAATTTATAGATCTGTGTCACATTTGGATTTTCGCATTTGGTGTATTGACTAGCACCATTGAATTCATCATGACCCATTACGTATAAATCTACTCATTCGCAGCCATTCTGCGTGTACATGGTATTTGCCTCTTCCTAGTAAGTCAAGTCAAGCCAAAAAGAAAAAAAATGCAAATTTGGACTCGTATGGTCCAAAACTTTCGTTCAGCTCCTACATTTCCAACGAGCTATATAAAGCTTGATTCAGCTCTCTGCGACAAAAACTGCGGATAAGAACTAAAACCTTACATTGAAAATCGTCATTTTCATAGAAATGCAAAAAAATTTCCGGAGATTTGTATTATTCCAAGAAACAAGGCACCTCGGTACAAGTGATATCTATTATGTCTTACTTAAAGACGATTGCGAATCTTGCGAAGCACATTTCGTTCAAATCAGGTGAGATTTGGCTAATTTATGGCACATTTGCTGAGTTTCAAATATGAAATTTCTGAAAATGTTGACAAGTTGGGTCAAGCTCGAGAGTCTGAAATAGTAGTTTGCACCCGTTTGTGAAAAATCATGTAACCGGACAGTTTGGCAATGTGTTTTTAGCTATAAAAACTTTAGTTTGTGAATCTACCACCAAAAATGTGGAAAGATTGTACGGTACACTTTGGGAGGTCGGAATTTTCCATAAAACGCAATGTGAACATTAGGAGTTTTGAATATTTTATTAGCTTGAGCGTTTGAATGTTAATGCAATTTAACTAGCCTTGCTGAGAATTTTTTGGCAAATAATTTGGTATAAGATTGATTCAAATCCGCTGACATTTGAGCATTTTATTAAAGATTTGCTGGAAGCCGAAAACGAAAAATCCGAAAAATCTGCCAAATCAGGTCGGGCTGGACCATCTACTTTTCAAGTTTAGCTCCGTACAAGTAAAACGTTTTTGCCGGACCATTTGACGAGGTCTCATGGACTATTGAAACTTTAGTTTGTGTCTCTATGGCGAAAATTGCGGATATAAAGGTACTGTTTACTTTCGCAGGTCAGAATATTTCAAAAATTGGAAATGGTCATTTCGGTATTTTGATTATTTTAAAAACTTGTGCAATCTGGTGTTATTAAAATTTATACAGCATTGTTAGAAATAAACAGTGATTCTTATGGTACATAAGAAATTGAAACTGGATAAGATTTGGCTAGTGTAGAGTGATTTTTCTGAAAGGGATAAAGTGAAACTTGAAAAAATTGGCGATGGAAGGTCGAGATGTGGCTTCCAGAATCAGAGTAAGGCTTCATAGGTGCCAATTCTTTTATCCGGACAATTTGACAAGGTCTAATGAGCTTTATAAACTTTAGTTGGACTTTCTGGGGAAAAAATTGTGTACAATAGGGCATAGTTTACTTTTACAAGTCATAGTTTTTCAAAAATCGGGAATGGGCATTTCGGGATTCTAATTATTTCAAAAGATTGGGCAGTCTAGTAATTAATTTGGTTACGTACCCTTGTTCAGAACTTAATGGCGCATCATTTGGTAAAGGTTTGGTTCAAATCGGTAAAGATTTGGCAAGATTAGAGAGAAATTCCTAACGGACGAAAATAAAATTTGCAAAAAATTCTCCATGAAAGGTCAGAATGGGGAATCTAGAATCCAAATCTGGACTCGTAGGTGGCAAATCTTTACTCCGGACAATCTGTGAATATGTTATGAGCTATATAAACTTTAGTTTACGTATCTAGAGCACAAATTGTGGATAATAGGTAGTAGTTTACTTTTTCAGGTCGAAATTTTCAAAAATCGAAAATGATATTTTCGGGCTTTACTTTATTTTAAAAAATTAAGCAACCTTGGGCAAATCAGAGTTATATAGCCCTGTTGACAATTTAATGGCAAATCGTTTGGTACTATAATTGTTCTAATTGGTTAAGATTTGGTGAGTTTATAAAAGATTTTCTCAGACGAGAGTGAAAAATGTAAAAATTTGTTTATGAGAAGTCAGGATGGTGATTCTAGAATTCACGTTTGGATTCGTATGCCCTACTATTTTATTGAGTTCAGCTCCCCAATGTCCAAAGAGCCACAAAACCTTTAATTCAGCTCTCTACGACAAGAATTGCGGATAAAAATGATACTTTACATTTGCAAGTCGTCATTTTCCAAAAAATGCAAAAAAAATTTCCGATGATTTGTTTTATTCAAAAAAACCGGGCAACTCAACACAAATTTAATCTAATATTTTGTACAGAGTAGACGATAGCAAATCTTTTAAATCAAGCTTGGTTCAATTCAGATAAGATTTGACCACTTTATAAAACATTTGGTCAACTGAGTTTACGATTTTCATAAAAATGTGAATGTGCACATAGACCAATTATCCAAACGAAAAATATCACCCATCTTTGATTGCAATGTGTAAATATTTTTGAGCAGAGCACTTTCGAAACTATTAGCGTTTGAGAATTTATTCAAAAACTAGAATTTGCTAGCATTTCACAAATCGCGGTTTTGGAATGGACATGGTAAGACAATTTGTGCACGTGTAAATCCTAGGACATCACATTACTTTCAAATATACTCTGTATCTGAACGTAACTAATGTAATGAATTAATTGGGAAAACTCAAAATTTGAGAACGCTAACCCTCTGCGGAAGTGCACTTCTACTTCTTATTACTATCTCGCCTGTACATAATATGGCGTTCAGATTTAATCACTTTATGACCGAATTCAGAGAAGGTGCTAGTTGTTCTACAAAAGTCGGCCGAATATTTGAGGGGCCTCTAAGCTACAACGAGAGTAATCTCTGGATACCATTTATGCCTGGCTTGGTTTACCACGAAAGAGAATCCACTCACCTAAGCTATTGTACTCCAGCGAGTATGAAAAATGTTACCTCTGAAAATCATGACTTTTGAAAATATTCAAGCATTTGGACACAAGCTTTCACTAATAATTTATAGACGTATGGCGTAAAGGTACGACGGTTGTATGGGTCGACAATCTAATCCGCTTAAGTTTTTCCATTGTTTAAGCTAAGGACAATAGGAGCATTGAGATAAAAAATTTAATCCTAAAAAGGAAGATTTTATATTTGTGCTAGAACCGACAAAAATGCATATATGGGTAAGAAATACTAGGTGCACAATTCCGCATATGTATTTATTTAAAATTATTATCAATATTTTATAGACACGGTTATGTGCGAACGATTTTTAGTTTTTAGTCTTTGGTTTGTTTTTTATCAAATATACTTTAATTAAACCATATATGTAGTCAATTTAAATTGTATATATATATTGTGTGCTTCAGTCTAATTACAAAGCAATGCTAACAGAATCCAAATAGTTTAAAATTAGCACATTTCCGCTTACATAATATGCTTTGCTACATTAATTTGCTCATTTATTTTTTATACTTTTGCAACTGTTTGCTTGGACTTTATGAAATTAATTCATATTTAGTTGCACCTATATCTAGTTGAATCTTCTGCAGAATTGATATTTAAAACGATCAAAGATTTTATACTTATGTCAAGTAAATAAGATTGGTGATGATTGTTCTCTGTCAGTGAGTTCACAGCATCCTAATGCCATACAGCTATTAACGTTTATTTCTACGTTGTAGCATTTAATGTTGCAGTTGTAAAGATTGTATTTTGTAGAGTCAATTCAAATGTCAAGTGAGGTAGTTAGGTACCTAAGCGTTTTAAAAATGGAAACTTATAATCTTCGCAGTGTCTTTGTCTTTATTGTAACAATGCAATACTTAAGGGCAAGGGATTAGGATTTTGTCGAGAACCGTTCCAGTGGAGACACTACCTTAAAGGGTTGCTTTGTGAAGCAAAAAAGGTACTGTCTAGACATCAATTGTTGAGAAAATCAATATTCTGTCTGGGTCGATGACGGCAGCTCTTTTTTTACTTATCTGTACTTTTGAATCCTCTCAAAGGGACTGGATGCACTTTTGTATGAGATATTTTTGTATTATGCTCTATATTTCATTGTTTTGCCCCTTTTTACATGAAACTATCCGGAATGCTAAGAAATAATCATTGTTTAGCATATAATGAGTTTTAGAAGATGAACAAGGACTTTACATGTATCATGCATGTGTTAGTTTTTTGAATGTACTAAGAGTACCATGCAACTTGGCATATCATTTTTGTAACCCTATGGTTCGTAGTTTTTAAGCTGTTTTACATGAAAATATTATACAGAAAGCAAAACTGGAATCAAGATTTAGGAAATCAGGAGTATAAGACGAACAATGAAAAATAGAAGATGATCACGGAGTTTGGGTATATCGTACAAAATATCTTGAACACACCCATTTTAATCAGTTGACTCATTGGACGGGTTCGACTATGATGTACACACAGAAGAGCCCTAAACTAGTCGATTTATATGAAATCAGGCATGAGAGATTTAGTGATGCTAGCCATATTCCCGAATGCGCAAATGGAACAAAGGTCCTTAAAGGCACCATATCAGTTAATGCCACAAAATGAGTCCATTTTGAAATTCCTGAAATATAAAGAATACGAACAAATTGCCTATTTAATAAAGGACTAATAAATTGACATTTAGCTTTGGATCCTGTGTGTACGAATGTGTAAAAATTTGAACATTGGGGATTAAGGGGGATACGTCCAATTAAATTTGATAATTCAAATTGCTGTATCTCCGTTTGATGTCCCCATTTGGGAATTTCACAAATTTAACTGAAATCAGACAAGGACCAAGAATCCAAAACAAGTAGAAATGTCTAAGGTTAGATTTTTATCAAAGTATAAAGAGCGTACTTGTGGATAGTAAATACAAAATTCATGAACAATCAGACAATGACACATCAATAATTAATACAATGAAAAATTTTCAAACTTTGGTTCGGTTAAATTTAATAAAAGCCAGTGTTTTTAAACCCAATTTGTAGTACAGTTTTGCATAGAAGTTACATGCATCTTTGAATCTCTGCATATTCACTTTGGTGGTAGCCAAGAGGTTTGTCCAGAGTGACAGGTTGTTCTAAAAATTTGCAAAATGCAAAAAAGTATTTATTTAGAATGCATTTCACTTGCATCTGAAAATGATTATATCCTTTCCGGGATCTGTTTATTATTAACAAGACTTCATTTTTATACTAGCCCAGTAACAAGAATACCGGTTGATAGCAAAGCCACAATTGTCACGAATTCTTTCATGACCTTATAAATAGAAAAACTAGCTTATTTGATGAGTACTACACAAACTACTTCCTGGATAATAATGAACTGTCAAGCATTCTTGTCTCCTTTTATAATAAATTTTGGGCACATCATCGGCGCAAACATATTTTCTTTGTTTGCATTGATATGTTTGACCATCACGCCTATCCTTAGTCTTAAATTATCAGCGTTATTTCATATAGAAATTACAGATTTTTAAAGTAAACAAATATGAAGATGATGAAATAAAAGTGTAAAGTCAGAATCATACCGAGTAATAATACATTCAAAAATATTGATATACCACAATAGAGGAATGCATCCACATCATAAAATGTCTTCCTTACTAGTTATTACTTAAATTTAATCATAGTTGTATGGAATAAGAAAAACTTGACCGCGAGTAAGCAGCTAACATGCAAACTGTATCTACGAGACTCAACACACGACGGGGTTATCTTTATTTATTATTACGGTTTTCATTTTGACTCTTTAAGTAAGATGGTCGATTCCGGGATTATTTTGGAGCCGTCCTGTGGGTCATGATGCGTAGAGTGGCATATATTTATGTGTGTTGAGAAATCCAATGAAATAATTTTTACACTCGTCAATAGCATTTCACACAAGTTATCCAAGTGGATAACTTGTGTGGAATTCTAGTTAGGATAGTGTGTGTGGAACTTGTGTGGAATGGTGGATAGTTATTATCTGTCTGATACTAAAGAAGGAACATGCACGATATGAACATTCCCTTACCACTGGAACGCTTTGTATTCGGTGTTATGGGAATGATCATGAACTGGATTGCAACCACGTTCACTCTGGAAGCGGTCCAGAGCAAGGAAATGTCATCAAGACGGTGGAGGAACGAGGACTTATGCGATAAAGCTTAACAATACAAATCAATCCGAATCCTGCTAAACACAGCTTCTGATCTCAAGAAGGAACACAAGGAGGGAGCTTTACATGCGATTGGAGGCTACCTCGGCCTTCCAAAAACCTACAAAGCAGTTCTCCTCCGTCATGTCCAAACTAGAGAATGGCTCAGGAGAATGGCGCCCTCATTAAGAATATGAATGGCTAGTGTACAATATACTTGAAAAGTTTTCATAACACTTAAATTGCAGACGATAGCTCAAATAACCAAAATTTTAAAATTTACCTTGCTAAATAGTGTATGCAAAACAGTTGTACAAAACGTACAATGATATATTTATAAATGTATGGTTTATTTTGATTGCACAAAAATATATTATTTTTAAGGTCGGCTGATGTGAATTTAATTGATTTTAAATAGTTTAGTTTTCCTTTTTAGCTTTCCTCTTTCTAGAAATTAGCTCATTCCAATCAGGGTAGTATAATTCCTTTATTCGTAAACAATACTCTCCTAATTTTGTCAGTTCATCTAAAAAAATTAACAGAAAATATATTTTTAGATAAACAAACCCAGAAAAATATTTATGCCAATAATATTTGTTACAAAATATATACGATATATACGTTTATTCTTACTTTGTACTAGTTTCTAATACTTGGAATCCGGGAGTCCCCACATGGCTTGAGCAAGAGAGCCAAAAATTGCAGTCATCTTGACACGGAGTCCCCCAAAATGAATTTCTTCGTGCCAAGAAGACTGGAGACAGCTCGTAAATTTTTGAACACAAATTCTTCAATTTCCTCTCTGCTATGAAGCCCAATCCCTTGTGCGTCTGCCCTTCGCTTGACAATGTAGCGCCCCATGGTCTGTATTAACTTATCATAGGATGGACTCCCAGTCCCGAAAACTTTCTCGAACCCGCTTGGATTAAATACAAATCTCTCCAGAGCCATACTCCTACGAAATCAAATTTTGATCAATTATTTTCTGCAGTTTCGGAAGCAAATTCGAAAATTAAGTAGTAATTTAAAGGTTGACAGTGAATCAACCAAGTGAATTGTTCCTCCAGCATAATACCCACTGCCGTCGCCAACGCTTTATTCTCGACGGAATGCCCTTTATTCAAATCCTTGTTACAGTTTGTGTTCCGATAATGACAGCATTAAAAATAATGTAGCCTATGGCATGATAAAAAAAATTATTCTCACTACCTGTTCAAAAATGCAATGATGTGCTCTGAATCTGCTATTTACATGCTCACCATTTAATGATATCCAGGGTGCTTTCCCCTTGGGTCCAAAAGAATCTTTCCCATCAATCTACACACCAAACACAACAACTAAATTAGCGAACATGTGTTGTAATGAGAAATGGATTCACAGTTAAAATAATAATTAATTTACCTTACTTTGTATGGAATTTGTGTCATTCTTAGATACGTGTGTACTTTCATCACCTAAGTAGATCCACTAGGAAGGGTCTTGTCACGACCAAAACAATGTAGAATTACCAAGTCTTTAGGTGAATTTTTCCAGCGGTCACTGTATCCGTTAGATACAGATTGACAAGGTAAAAGTTTGTCGTTAGCAAAGAAACAGAGATATTTCAATGAAAACCATGCTATTGACAAAGCCAATTGTGGCTTTACAGACAAGTAGATAATAAATTAGAATTTATTAATGATGGGTTATCTTACAGTTTCCGTTGGTTAAGAATTCCTTGGATGAGTCGAGACATTTGAAATAGTTATAATACCTGACAATGACTGAATTAAATGGAAAACTTTTGGTATGAGCCGTCTATAATAAAATCCCGACCATTTTAAACGTGTGTTTATTATTATCTGCACAAAAGGCTCATAGAACACATCTGTTCTGTCAAACACGTTGAAATGGTGCCATGTGCAGGGGCAAACAACCAACCAGGCAATGAAATGAGCAGAGATGTAAGAACAACAAAGGAACGGTGATGCATGAAGCATTTTAATTTAGTGAGGATACACATGAATACATGAAACTGAAAGAGCTTTGTTTTGGAAAGGAGACTTTTTTAGTATTCCAATTTTTAATGGACTGTATGACATACAAACATACGATTACAACAATAAGCCAGACAGAAATAGATCTTTAGCTTAATATTATTGAAAAAAATTGAGTGGAGTGTGCACAGTAAAAAAACATTGTGGATTGCACACATCCTACCTAACTTAATTTTAATAACAGAAGTTATTTGTTATTAGTTGCAGATTGATGTTTTGCTACTTGAAGTCCATTCACAAATAGAAAATTTGGTCCGCGCATTGGATACCATATCAGGAATTTAGCTTAAAATCTTTATTTTAACATCAGCGTGATCATCATCTGAAGCATGTCTAGCTGCATATGGGTGATTCTGTTGTCAGAAACGAATGACTGATACAAGTTGGAAGCTTCAGTGCGACTTTTTTCAATTGCATCTAATCTTCCACACATGGGGAATCTATAAATATGAGGGAACTATGTCACTTCAAATTGAGGGAAAACTTCGTAACTTAAAAAATATCGATTCGGGTTTTGGATGATAAGCAAAACCTTTATTATTAATTGCATAGGAATTCCAAATGCTGAAGTTAATTTTCAGCTTTCAATCAACTATTCGAATCTCATGTGGAGTCGGGAAGGGAACTACTGTAAAATCTGAAATAGACGCCCCGGCGTCTACGTGCAAAATCAATTTTTTCGTCCGTAGACGCCGGGGCGATTATTATAGGGGGCGAGTAATTGAAGGGGGCGTCAATTTACTCCGCCAACTTTTTATTTTAAATTTTTTCGTTAATATCTTCTTTGTGATGCATAAATATGAGCTAAAAACGTAATATTGTAAGCTCTGTGTGTTGAAAACACATCTACGGCAAAGAAGATTAAATGCTGTGTTTTATGGTAACTTAAATGCATACGAACGTGGAAATTCTTACAAATGTCCCTGATACGCAAATTTCTTTGACAATTATTAACCTCAAAATCCCTGAATTTTTTTTCGCAATCCCTGATGAGCAGAAAAACGAAATTTCTGAAAAAAATCCCTGACTTTTGCTTCGTAATCCCTGATGAGCAAAAAAACGAAATTTCTGAAAAAAATCCCTGACTTTTGCTTCGTAATCCCTGATGTGCAAAAAAACGAAATTTCCGAAAAAAATCCCTGATTTTTTCTTCTAAATCCCTGAAAATGGAATTTTGGGAGTCTGAAATCCTTGCTACTTCGTAGCCGAGTAGGGCAAGAATTTCCACGTCCGAATGCATATAAATGTACTCGTTATGCATGTGACGGGTCTCAGTAATTTCATTGAGGGGGCGTATATGAGGAGGGGATGCGCGTAATTAAGGTGGGCGTTTATTTACTCCGTCAAGTTTTTAGTCCGTAGACGCCGGGGCGTCTATTAAAGACAGGCGTGTAATTCTGAAGAGTCGTCTATTTCAGATTTTACGGTATGCATGTATGAGCTATCCTTGGTGTGTTTTGGCATTACAATTTTGTGATTTAAAAGCATGAAAAATGTTCAGAAGTTTTATTCTGCTACTCGTAAAAGATGATTTATTTCTTAAATAAGAATACTA
>JAQIXX010002074.1:0-27331 GCA_034700605.1 Willowsia nigromaculata
TCGTAGTTAATTGGTTATATGCGTATCATGTGCGTATTCATCTACGTAATTTCGCTCATGGCTTGACATGACTAGTTATTATTATTATTATGAAATCGGATATGTGAATTCTTACAAAGAATGGAACTGGAATACCCAGAAATGTTAGGTCGATGACGAGAGCATGCAATTCACAACCTATCAGGTATTGAGTGTATATTGAGGAGCGCCAGTTTATAAAACAACGGGAGTTTTTTGCTCAACTGAGGTTTTTACCCAATATATAGCCAACTTTGGGGCTTTTGATATCTCCCCGGAGAATTTTTTATTGACCAGGATTGTCCAGTTTTGTAATTCTAAGACATTTGAAAGATTTTCTATGTACGCAAAAGGCATGAAGTATATTAATTACACAGAAAAACCAATTATCTCAAACACTCCCACATGGTTGATCAGAATATATTTTAGAATTGTAATTAGCAATGTTTTTAATGCGAAAAAACCAATTAACTTGGCAAAAACAATTTCTTTGGCTAAAGTATATAGTTTCTTTATTCCATACCGCTACGCAAATTTCTTGCGTTTACATATACTTACTTTAATTCCACGTGTCTTTTACATCTATTAGTAAATATTCGTCATCGCTGTTAATTACTCAGTGTATGTTCTATCAACTGATGTAGGTTTCGCGCAGTAAATTAGTGTCATTTTAAACAGCAAAACATCATGAATTTTACAAGAAAAAACATTAAGTTTACGAAAGTATCCAAGAAACAAAGTTTTTCATTACCACAGTTATTAATTCTCAACTAATTGACTTAAACACAATCCCAATATTTATCAAATGCTTAGCGCAAATCTATATAACTCAAAACTTGACTAATAATTGCTTAAAAGTTTAGAACTACCTAACATTTAACTCCCAGATCAAAAATAGATCTAACGTCTAACATCTTATTCGATCATGAGACCAACCACATTGTTCACTACCTTTTTGCTGTTAATTAAACTGGAAGTTACATGGAATATCCAAATATTTCCAAATCCATGTAATAGCCAACCATTTAAATCGACTTTGGAATCCCTTTTGTACACTTTGGACATTGGAAAGGAACATTTTGACATGTTTTTTATGAACCTTTCATTCAATATTTGTAGATTTTCTAGCCTTCGTTCTCCCTCTTCGTTTTTCCAAAATTACGGGAAAAAGTTTGACGGTTTGTATGCCTTTAAGTTTCATCAGACTAACAACCTGATTATAGCAAATTACGACAGTGACTTTCAATACTTTGACTACTTATTTTTTCAACGTAACACGATAGTCGTATTTCCTCTCACGGATAAATTTAGAAGTAGAAAGCGATACTTTGCAGACTTGGAGTTCAACATAAAATGGAGAAATTACCCAGCATTAATGGTGACACTTTACAAAACAAGAAGAAAACAAGTTTACTACTCATTTGTTTGCAACGACTACTGTAATCGAGACAAAAGCATAAGTCACGTTACACATCAATTTTTTGCATCACTTCAAAATCCAAACGTGTTGCATCGGCTTCTGTTTCGTGACGCAAACCAAAGGAAAATTGAAGTGTGCATGACTACAATGAAGCGTCAAATAGTTCAAAATGTATGTTCTCGGGGTAAACTTTCAAAACACTACAGGTTCTGCAATGAGCATTACATGGCCTCAATACAACTCTTGAAGCTACATAATTTTTCACTCCAGTCTTGGACATATAACAACAAAAATGGGTACTGTGACAGCTCGTTATGGAGTCAGTATATTAAGAATGACATGCCATCTATTTTCGTAAATATATGGAGTCTGCATGGCAGCAGGTTCTCAAGAAATAGTGAATTCCGTATTCTGTACTGCATAGCAAATCCCCTGACGATCGCTAAAGGTCACATCGACTTTTCTACATGGATGAATCCATTCAATACTGGGATTTGGTTGCTTACAATTTCAACATTTTGTACACTTGTGTACATCTATCAATTTGTGAAAGTGACCCAGAATTCTTTCTGCTTCAAAAAGTCAAAAGATTCGAACGCTACAAAGTTCAAACTTTCCAAGAGCGTTCATATCACAAAGCTCTTGTGCTTCCTGCTAATTCAGTTTTTGCTAATGTTCGTTTCCCAGTTTTATGGGAACGAGATTTTGAGTATTTTAGCAGTTCCAGATCGGCCCAAGTATTATGAATCACTGTCTCAAATGTTGGATATTGGGTACAAGATTTTGTGGCCTTCGTATTTGGATGATTCAGATGTATCATGGAAGCGTTTTCAGTACGATTTTCAAAAGCGAGGTTTACTTAAAAAGCTTAACTCAAGTCTGCATATGCATAGCCTTCACAGCTTTCGTGAATTTGCTCCATACTTTTCTACAAAGTTTGTTAAAACTACAGACTTGGGCTCTTATGATAATGAGTATCTGATTCACAGAATGCACATCCGCAAACACCTCAGCCTTAGTAACGCCCAATGTTATATTTTACCGGATAAGCTTTCTAAGCGTTTCCGTTTTCTTGAAGTTTACACTGTCAACCGATTCTGGATGCTGCAAACGTATTCACAGATGGTAGAAGGTGGGCTAAGGAGAAAATGGCGAGATTGGGCAAATGTAGCAGAGAAATTTCAGTTCAGTTTGAAAGTCGAAAATACCAGTCCAAATGCTAATCTTCAAACTGGTGACATGATACGCCTTCCATCTACACTTGGAGCTCTGCTAATATTTATAGCTTTATACAGTTTATGTGCCGTGTTCTTTTTCAGGGAACGTTTTATGCTAAATACTGAGATAATTAACAAGAGATCCAACGGTAATCTAAACCAACAACGTAGATCTTCTCGTTTCGGGAATTATGCTAAAGTAAAAAAGCCAACTGCAGAGATCATAACAAATTCACGGACTTCTTCAGCTAAAGAAAAGAAAAAATCAAATGAGCATCAACCTTTATGGAATTATCAAATATTGGCCAATTGCACTGGCCAGGAAAGCCACCATTATTTTGTGATAGAGAACATATTACGTTTTAGATTGTTTTTAAGAACAAGGTTACCATATTCGCTGAGTGTAAATACGTCTTTGGAAAAGTAGTAAATTATGGTAAATTTGGAAAGGGTTTAGTCTAAGGTTTGTAGTTTCTATTATGTGGTACGGATAGCCAATTGATCATTTTGTCTTAATTTTAAGTAATCCTACTCACAATAAAATGTAAATACATTAAAAATTAACTGATTTTAATAAGATCTACGACACTGATAGCTATAACTGTCAAATTTATACATTATTTGTAACATTGAATACTAATCAGGGTAAAAACTCTCTAGATTTCTTGCATTTATTACGTTCCTTACTTCATAATTCTGACGGATTACTGGAAAAGTGATCCTGAAAAACTGGGATGAAACCCGGTATTTATAACTTATGAATCCATTTCATGAGACATTTTTCTTTGCACGAACTGATAAATTCATTTCCGCATTCGATGGAACTGTGTGCTTTCCTCTAATGTGAGATTTAATGCGTCAGAATAGCTTACCCATATAATGACAATCAACAATATTTTGCATTAGATCACTAATTCTGCCTTTATATAAACTTATTTTTAAGTGTAATAAAATGTATGTAGGTATATGTTTGCATAAAATTACCTTTATGATAACAGTTGGAGAAAAGAAAAGTTAAATTTCTTTTCATCTGAAGAACCTGGTTTCTTCCTTAATGGGAGGTGGCGTTTCCGTAGTAGTTGGAATTATTTCAGGGTTTGATGTTTCGGAATCCGGTGATCCTGGCTTCTGAGTTGTTTGCATACTTGGTTCATTAGAATAGTCTTCTCCGTTGAATTTGGGTAAATGGGCTCCTCTGTTTCAACAACTTTGATGCTTCCTTTTTAGTTGGATTTGTATCCTCGGGTTGATCGTTAGAAGGCTTTTCACATGATGAATAATTATAAGGCTCAGCATTTTCATGTACAGGTGTCTGCGTTGTTGATGAAGTAACAACTTTCAATTTTGGATAGTCACATTGGAGATCTTTTTCAGATATTGGTTCTTGTATTGATGGTCCTTTATAACATTTGAAGCTACATTGACTTACTGCTTTCATTGACAGTTGTGAGCAGAGTTTGGCAGAGGCTGTCCGCTAGAGCAGTTCATCATCATCGCCTCAATTTTTCAGCTCAGCATGAGACATACCGCCCGTGTTAAAAAACTCTGCGTACCTTAAAGGGTTCCAATTTTTTAATACGGACGACTCGTAACGTTTACCTATTAGGATGTCAACTCTGGACACATTATACTCATATTTTACCGTTTCCTTTGTCGATTTAACAAAATTGGTTTTTGAAAGCCATAAAACTATTTGAAAAAGGTGATAGTATTTCATGGTTGTATTTAGTTTTAGAAATACTTGTGATAATAGTCAGAGCTAAACTATTGTTTCAATTTTTTCAATATCAACATGAAATTTGTTATCCAATCAATTAAAATACGCGTCGACAATGGTTAAATGTATTAGAAATATACAATTCTTACATTGTATAAAGATATAGGAATTTAGCTAGTTTCTGATCGGGATTTAGAAGATCAAGTTACGCCATGGATGCTTCTTACAAGAAATTTGTATTCCAACTAAAGTACTACTTTTGAAGACTACATAATCATCGTTTGTCTGAACATTGAGTAGATCGATTTAATATTGGTTTATGAAATACTTTAATTGTGCATTTTAAAATACCTTGCAAAGTTGATTATCCTAAAATGGTCACATCACACCTTTATATAAAATCATTAGACTGTTAAAAGTGGAGTATGCTAAATCATGTTTTTTCAGTCAGGTAGATACAAATTTAATCACCTAAAGGTTAATATATTATTGATGATAACTCGAACGTAACAGCCAAGACTTATCCAATGTGCAATTAATTTATTGAATCTTAAATAATCTATCATCCCACATACATCCTAGCTATGTAGATATTTTAATTCATAACTTCATTTTAATTTCATGTCTAAAATTTTAAATATAATAAGTCCTGCTATGACGGATAAAACAAGCGTACTGCTTCTGGGGTGCATTTCGTCAAGTAAAACATTGTAATATTTGCAGCACATAATCACATTGATGTCTTCCTTTCAAACAAATTACAATAAAACTTGAAAAATTAAATTTGAATTGAGTAGCTTATTTTAAAACGAATATTTACACAAAACTGTTTCTGTTTTTTTCTTTTGCTTGTATGATACGATAATGATTCCAATACGGACAAACTTGTGAGAAACTGCATATGACGTCTAGAGCTGATGCTGTTAGAATCGCTGCATATTCAAAAGCAATGACTCATGCAATAAATTCTGAGTCAGCGGCATGCTTTTTAATTCCTAAATTTTGCCCAGACTAAACTTTTTAAACGCAAGCTGCAGATCTCTCAATATAAATCCTAAATCAATAAATTGCGAGTTAACAAACTTGTTGCCAGCATTAGTTTAGTAAAGGATCATTAGAGACTTATATCATATGCACTCATTTTTATTAAAATTATTATGCTTTTACCGGCACCATGAAAATAATTGTAACAAAAAGGGTAATTGGTTTACTATAACTTAAGTTCTTTTTTATGCATAAACTAAAAGGCCGCACAAAATATAGCAAATCATTAATAAAACATTATTTTAATAGATGTACGAAGATTATTTATGTGCAATGGTCTATAAATTGTATCCAGCAATAGAAGTGCATGTTTTACTCGCCACGTGATAAAATTACAAGGCAGAAAATCCACACATACACAAGGCTAGTGTTCTGAATGGTTTATTTTACAAAACAATGATTACTAGGTCGCCTGTCAATAATCATCTTAATTGTACAACAATATACACTTCAAAACTTTCTACATAAATACTAGGTATATTCATATCTGCTATTTATTACACAATAACTTTTTATACTTAACTTTACTTTCTTATTGTATATCTATGTCGAGGGTTATACTTATATTCGTTTTTAAGATCAAGCCACTTTGTACAAATTCATTTCTGATATACACGACCAGCCAGTCCTTTAAACATATGGAATATTGGAATACAAAATGTGGTAATTTTTTCAGAAACAAATATAATGCCGCAGATTGCTAATAAACCAAACCACATGCTCAAGAAAGCATTAATCTTTTCAATGTTGATGTAGTCCGGGTTCAAAAAAATCGATTTCGGACCCTCCAACACTTTATGATTTAGCATTGCACCCCATTCAGACCAATCATCCCATTGGGTAAATAATCCACCATCTATCATTCGCTGAATTGATACCATCATCCATTTACGACTTTCCATGTTTACCTTCCATAACTGACACGAAGGAAGTATGCGCTGCTCTAAAACAAAACAATCAAAACTTTTACCCCCAGAATTTTCATTAAAGTACTTCTTAAAAATTGCCGAAATTGTTTTCTGACGCCACAATTCATCGATAAATGCAACTTTATTATTTCGCAAATAGTTTTCCAGAAAGACCGGTCTCAGCCGAATCAAGTTGAAATCGTCGTGATAAAAAAATGATATATTAAAATTTTTTATTTCCAATGATAACGCATAGTCTAATTTGAGGAAATTCTCATGTGACAATCCGTTCCTCGGAAGGACCCAGATTTTGTATCCGTGATCCACAACCCCTTTGAATGTTTGCGGTTGTGAAAGTTGTTTCACTATGGCCACCATACTTAAGAGATTGTTCTCATAGAAACAACACAAAACCATGCTACTCAAAGTTACCAACCAACACGATGGCTTATTCAAATATTTTAAGTACTTTATCAACATAGAGTTTTCTTTTGTGGTACTAAAGATTAACTTTTTCATTAACCCAAGGGCTATAAACAATCCAATTATCATCCAGACACTCCACTCAAATGGACTATACCAAAGAACCAGATTGTCTTCAAAACTAAAATCGTATTTCACATTGTCGCAAAAGTGCAGAACCAAGGAAGTAAACTCGAAAAACTTGAGCTGACCAAAAAATGAAATTGGGAATCTTCTATAAGATGGGTAAACAATCCCGGGAATCACATGCGGATGAATGGAGTATGGCTGAACTATTTGGTATTTTCCAAAGCTTGCTAAATGAAACCCTTGGAAATTAATAGTGATATTGAATATTTGGGAAAGAACTATTGATGACATTACACTAGACATGCAATGTTGTGAAAGCTGATGTGCTAACTTTGTACACACGAAAGGACCTAGTTTTCCAAACCTCCGATTATAATGTTCTACATCTGATAGTACAAATGCAACGGGTACCCCGTTGTGATTTTTATAATGGAATATGTGGAACTGGGGAACATCACGTAATCCATTTAATAGTTCTGTAAATATTATTTTCCGCATGTTAACTGCATGTGTGTCTAACAAACCAATTGACGATACTTTGTCTTTTACAATGTTGATGATGATTTTGAGACAAGGTGAAATAATAATATCCCGAACTTCCGTTTTCTCACGTTCAATGTAAAACAAATTCTCATGGAACTTCAAAAATATAAACACGGTGGTTGTTGGATACACTATTTCAGTAAATGTTAGCACTGCTGTTTGAATATGACTTCGTGATAGTATCTTGCTTAAAACTATAGTAGTTGCTCCTAAATTATAATGAAAGTTTGAAGAAACGGCAGCAAATGAAGGAAGTTGTGACCGTACGACGTAATATGTAAATGATGGATGTTCAGTAAACACGCAAAAACTATGCCAGTCATTGGACTCCAAGCTATAAAAATAGACAGTAAGACGATTTGTTTTAAGGATTTGAGATATATAGTTGCCTACGCGTATTCCCGAATGATCCGTATTATGGGCTTGGCAAATGGTGAGATAAGAGAATACACAAATCAAACTTTTGTGGTACATATTTTGTGTTCTCACAAATTGTTACATAAAATTAAATTGTTCTACGACCTTTTAAAATTTAGAAGTAAGTCCTTCGGTTTCCTATACTCCAATGACCGATGGTATTCATTGCTTTAGCAAATATTCAAATACCAAATCAACCAGAATAAATCCAATATTTTTTTGTTATTTTAACTTGCGAACATAAGTTTCTAGTGCGTAATTTCTTGCGTATTGAAACATATAAATATAATGTACCCAAAAGAAATTTTATCCGGATTAAAAACCGTTACGTTATTAATTTTTGAGTTTTTTTATTATCAAAAATTTCCTTAATTCTAAATGAATCACGGTGTTGTTGGATTTAGTAAATATTGGCCAAACAAGACAGTTCATGTAAGCAAATTTTTGCCTGCAGGTCTAGAGTTTAACAATTGGTGCGTGCGTGGAGAGATTACCGATTAAAAAATGCCATTAAAAAAGAGTTAAATACAAAGGATTCAAATAAGCGTTAAACAATTTTTGTAATAAATGATACCATTAACAAGGCACTTTACTGTATTAGGCCATTCCAACAGTATTTGTAAACAGCAATAGAAAATTGCTCCATTAATAGAAAAAAACAAGATTATTGCTCTAATAATGGTTATTGTTTGCAATGCAAACTCATCATTTCAAGGTAGATAGTCAATAATCACAGTATTTGCAGAAAGTTGTGATGTAAACACTCTAGAAAACTTTATGAACAAATTGTGTACTCTATCTACGTCAATTTATTGTGATGGCCAATTTTACGCAATTTTTTAATGCTTTACTCTAAATTTACAGAGACCATCTTTAAGATAAATATTTTCAGCTATAATCCAGCCTGTGTTGCCTTAAAGTAGAGTTTTTTATCCAAATTATTAGTAAATTGTATTGTTTACTATTTATTATGCTGCAAACAAAACACTTTATTTGCTTAACATTATCAGTACAAAGCCCCATTACATTATTGCGTTTCTTTACACATTAACATTGAACTACCGCGTTTATTTTCATTCATGAGTCTTTTGTGCTTTACAATTTTCCGCGTTGCTGCTAATTTATTGAAAGTTTTATTCTATATGGTAATTACAAGTCTGCACAATATACACTAGATAAGACTTTATTTTTCAGAAAATATTTATCAATGCTTCGGAATTCGGAATCTTATATAAACAATATGCCTATTACAAGTCCAGAATGAATCATTGTGTCCCCCAAAATGAACCTTGAAAACCCTTCAAACAATGTTTTTTTAAATTGTTGCTAAAATTGCCATATTAAGTTATTCTGATAAAACTGGTAAAAACGAGCTGAAGTCCGTCCATTAAACTCGCTTGCTGAAATTGTTCCTCTAAAAGCATTCACAGCTATCAATAATAGACTTGCAGTTATATTTGATACACGTTTTTTAAATAGCGGGATTGACAACATGTTTGAAAAACAAAATTCAATATGCCTGACTTATAGTCAGTACAAACAAAATCGCAAAAATTCTCACAGTAAGGAGAAAACATATAATCCTATAATGCTTGAAGTTCTTAACAACTATATCTATTTAGTACTTGGGAAACACAAAATTTGGTAAATTTGGTAGACAGAACCTTTTATGTGACAATGGTAAAATTGTGCAAACCAAGCAAACCTTGTACAATAAAGTATCTAAAATATATCTCGGTAGTACAACCATTTTAGGAGAATTTTCAAAACATTTCACGATATACTTTGAAGATACTGCACATAGTTTGCAATTTGTGGCTTGTAGTAGGGATGTGCAATATACCAGACTACCATTTGGCGAGCTTGTTAATGATTTTGATGTCAGTATATGGGTATGGATTGTAAGTTCTATGATTTTGCTGGCAAAGTTCAATGATTACAAATCTAAAGTGAAGAAACAGCCAATATTCCGGGAACTAGAATCAATTTGCAGAATGTATTTGGAACAAGGTTACTTACAGCATATTAACGATTCCTCATGTAAGATTCAAACCGCGTCATTACTAGTCGCTATGAGAGTACTTTGTAATGATTAGAAAAATGACAACGTTTATAAGATGATAGTTCCAAAACGTCTCATTTCATTTAAATATTTTCATGAAATAGTTTCCAACAATTTTACAGTATATACAAGAGCTAGTGAAATTTATTTTATGTACGTACATCCTCCATCATTTCAGGATCAGTGGAAAGTGACTCAGCATGAAATCAGAAACGAAGATATGCTGGTTTATCTAAATTGAGAGGTCTTTGACCTAAATATTCGACGTAAGAATAATCTTTCAGATTATACAAAGGGTATGAATGATATGGTTTCAAAAGGTACACACTTGCACCATGACACCATTAAAATGCTAAATTTAGCGTATAATCTAACAGTACATAAGTCAGGATTTTATGGTTACTTGTTAAGAGACAGATCTGAGTCTGACAAAATGTTTCGTGATTTTTACACAAAATTGGAGGAAGTGGCGTTAAGTAAATTTCTAATGACAAGCAATAACACAGCTATAGTTTACCGAGACATATCCATCCAAAAGTATAAAAATTTGTTATTAAGTGGAAAGTGTGCAGAACAGCTTCAATTTGGAAATAGAGAATCATACTTTGTCATGTTTAATGTGATAAGAATCACTGGGCACGTGCCGCCATATATAGTTCAAAGAGCAAAGGCTTTGGTTTTTTCAGGAATCATTGACTGGTGGTCTAAAAATCATGAAGGCGAGCAGTATGTTAATGTGAAGGAATCGAAATTAGTTCCTAAGAAACCTTCAATGAGTGGAAATACATTAGTAATATATACTGTATGGTTTAGTGGTCTTATGTTAGCATTGCTTTTATTTGTCACGGAAACATTTACACAGCGAACAAGTAGTGGACTAAACTTGTTGGAAATACTCGTTGTTGTGAAGATCTGCAGAAACGTTATGAATGGTATTGGCAAAATAATTCATCAAAGTATAATGATTTGCAGATTTAAGCTGGGTTTAGTTTGGTAATTAGTTTAATTTAGATATTTTATGTAAAATGTTTTCTATAGTAACCTGAAAGAGAGGTATTCTATCACAGCTTCTCATTGTTATTGGCACACATGTCTTGGTTTCCTAAAGGTTTCAGACCCTCTCCGAAATTTTATAGAACCAAATGATCGACTGCAATAATACATACAATGGTTGAAAGCTAAAACAGATATTCCTTTTCATGATGAACTACAAGTTAATAATTTCTACGTACTAATAAGTTTGTCATTGCTACTTACCAGGAATGTGCAAGCATCGTAACATCGGGTTTTCATTAAAATAGCATATTTGTAAAGTGGCGCACAAATGGGTATTTCAAAGAGTTAGGTGTACATCTAATTTGAATTGGATCATCATCAGCACCATTTTCCCTGATTACTCTTACCTTGCACAAAGTGTAGTTTGGAAAGCAGGGGTAGCTAAGTAGCTGATAGATCGAGCAAAGGAGACAGGAGTGGTGATGATGATCCTTTCCGTTTTAGACACACACAAAACACTTTGAAATACCACTACGGGCGCCACTTTGCAGCACTCTATAGCCTATAAACCTTCGCATTCGGGCAAATGACTTTTACCAATGAATTTTCATGCTCAATTTCATAGAAATATGCTAATTGGTAGGAAAGCTCGATGTTACGATGCTTGCACATTTCTAAAAAGATGTTTCCATATATTCGTTGAGGTGATAGGAGACTTCAACTGTATTTATTAATTTAGTTGAGTGATAAGTACATATTTTCGTAAATAAAAAGTATTAAAAGTTAACATTTGATATTCAATTGGGCGAAACTATATTTGTTTGTAAGACATCATAATAGTTTGCTTCATCTTCGCCATCTTTCTTGTATTCCTACTGATCACACAACACAAAGCATTTCTTCAATCAAAAGATTACACACGTTTGGTAATTCTCAGTATGTGGACGACGCGTCCTTTCTGCTTGATTTAATTGCATGTGCCCAACTACTTCAATGGAGAGGAAGTCGTCTTGTTTTTAAATGGCACTGAAAGTGTGATCGTAAATCTGGAAAGGAAACATTTTCAAAATCCAAAGGCATTTGAAAAGTCACGAATACTTCGTGCCCAATAACTAGCAGCTTTTACAGTTTATAGTTTCTTCGGAACCTGGATTACATCTTTATTGATATTAATGTTTGATCCTGAGGTCTGGGTCATTGGGGGCAATATCAGACGTCTAATGTTTTACATCTGCGGTCCATCCTCTGAACCAATAGGAATCATTTTTGTAGTCTCTGTCGACATCTGGTGGTTGCTTATATTATGGGGTAGTGGATTTATTTCAATGCACATTACCTTTCTCTCTATGCACACCTTCAAATCTGCAATTCAAAACATTCTCCAGAGAAAAAAAATTAGCCAGAAATGTTTGTCAACAAATCAGGGAACTATTGCTGATTTATCGAGAGCTGCGAATTGTGACTACTTTGTTCAATAATGTTTAAAGGCGAAGATTTGTGGCCATGGCTAAAAGCATGCTGGGAATTTTGGTTGTTTTGCAATTGGTTATAGCTGTGAAACTGTCAGTGAAGCAACCCTGTGATGGTAGCGTTTGGAGCATGTTTACTTGTCTGTTGTCTTGGTTTATTATCAATGTTTACATCGTTTATGGCCATGGTAAACCATCACAGCTTGAAGTTAAAAGGTAGCTTACAAAACAAATTGTTCATTAGTCGTGAGGGAAGACGTCTTGTCAGATCCTACGGAGTAGAGGCGGTGAAAAGTGTTGGTTTTCATGTCATTGAAAAAATAACCTGCTTAACAGTTCTAGAATTGGTGGGAAACCAATGTGCATCTCTTCTGATTTCGATAAAAACAGATTTTTGCTGGCCATAAAGACCTGCAAAAAACAGAAATAGTGCTGATTTGTTTGTCTTATTTTACGTTAAGTATTTATCCAAAAAATATGTAGCTGTTACGATATATTTTTGATTTTGTAAACATAGTATGTATTGCCACCGGTAATAAAAGAGCGCAATGAGAAAGTGCTATTTTCGAAGTTCCAGTAAAGTTTTGAAATCCATTTTACTACCTACGCATTTTGCAAACTGAGGAAATACTTTTCTAAAATGATTTGATACATCGCGACTCACAATTGTTAATTTTCATTATTTGGTGTGATTGTTCAGTGTGTCTTATTACGTGTTACTGTGCAGGTGCACTTGATCGAATGTTAAAGGGTAATCAATTTTTATACGCCTATTCAAATTACGTGAATTTAAGAATTGCTGTAAAAAATGCGCTAGAATAACTCACATTCGTTGCAGCTACAACGTATATAGGAGTTCGAGCTTTATGTAGACATGATGTGTATTATACATTATAAGGTCTGTTTTAATGTTGCGTCAGTCCTCAGCCTCACATTTTTCACATAGTCCATTGAAATGTCGTCAAAAGCATATCCATAATACTTTTGCATTTCATAATTAAAGTACTTGTAAATTTATATCATATTGGATTCAATAATAGCAACGACTGTTGGCCTATATCCAAAAGTATCTACAGTTTAAACAAGAACATGACCATGTTCAGTTTAGATAAAGAGTCCAATAATATTAGCAGTTGTTGCATATCAGGATAAACCATATAGTTGGTTATTTGAGAACAGTTAACTAAAACGTAAAGTTTTGAGGCATCTAATCACATGCTAGCAGATCACATGATGTAACTAGCCTATGTGCAAAATGCCAGTCTTTTGGGAAAAATTTATTGATTAAAAGTATAACAGCTAGTGTAATTTAAACTAAATATTTAAATATATTTTTCTATTGGATTCTTAATTTTAAGTTTCCTTATAAAACCCATGATTTCACAATACTATTACATATCAAAGTTATAAAATAGCATCCTTCTAGTCGTTTCCAAAAGCTAAAATCTTTGTGGCTCGACTGTCTTGCATAACAGAGCAAAATTAACGTGATTTTTTCTAAATTTAAAATTCACTTAAAATTTCAAAATTTCCTAAGCCTTTGTCATATACATTACCGACCAGTTTTCAAAGTGTACGTAAGCCTTCTATTCATTTCATAAAAAATCTAATTCCATTTATTTGCCTAATCAGTTTAAGAGTTGATAATTCAAAGTCGCACGATGTTATCCCAAACAATAAGAAAACATGTGTGCCTTCGGCTTGGCCCTCTTGTCAAATATTCAAACACTGGTGGATTTTTCTGGAATCATGAACTCGGACGCTTTGTGCAAATCAAATCCTACAACTATATAAATTGGATATTTTCTTACTATTTCGGTTATCCGGTACAACTTTTTATTTTCATTTACCTAAATTCTGGACATGAGGACTGAGATACAGGTTCAAACAATGAGCTCAACATAAAAACTGATGAGAACCTCAAACAAATGTTTGGTATCCTGTTCCTGCTAGTATTCACGGCTGCTCATTTTCTTGGTTCTATAGCTGTTGAATATTTGGATGAAATGACAGAACACATCAACCAACTTTACGCTCTTGACATCTATTTGCGTAACACTTTTCCAAAAAATTGTGAAGATCGAAATTTATACAAGAACATGGAATTGTTGATTCAGTTTGTGTGTTATGTTCCATTATTTTTCCCCATATGTTTTGCGTTTTCGCTTTTTCATCCTGCTGATCCAATAAGAAACATGATTCAAGATATTCTAGAGCTTCAACTTTCATTGAACCATCCATTCACATGGCTACTGTTGCTTTTGGAAGTATTTGCAGTGTTCTCTTTGATTGGAGTGGCTATATGTGTCATCATTGTGGGTTTGCTTACGGTTTACGTATGTGAACGTTGGCTTACCGTCACCATGCCAGATATTTGTCAAAACGTTTATACCACTTCCAATGGACAGGTATTTGTTAAACTTAAGTCTACAAAGGTCCAGGATGCTACGATTATACAAATGTATAGATCATTTCAGATTTTGTCCGGAATGCTAAACTCTTGGCTTGCTAATCTTCGTATGTCCTTTACAAATGCTGCAATTCTAATGCTCACAGTTGTAGCTAGCTTTGGCTTGATTAGATATGGGAGGTATTTATTAGCAGATTTGTCTGCAATGGGCTATTCCATGGCAACTATTTTAGCTTTCTGTTTTGGGTTAACAACTTTTGTATTTTATTTAGAGTGTTACCTAATTGATGGTCTGAGCTCAAAGTCCAAGGAGTTCAGAACAAGGCCACTAAATAATTCTGACAGAAAAAGGGTAATGTATAAAGCAGCTAAATCTTTTCAATATATATCGGTTTTGACTACTTACCCGTTTTGTAAATTAAACAAGAGCACTTTTCTCGAGTGGTGTGATGCTGTCGTTAACAATCTAGTCAACTTTCTCGTAACATTTTAAGTATTGCTCAAACTCAAGCATATATGTATTTATATAACCTTATTGTAAGATTTAATGGATTTACTAAATTACGTTAATATTTAAATGTTTAAACTGTTCGAAACTGATTTTGAAAATCATAAAATTATTTTTTGTTTTAGGGTATGTAAATTAATATTTCCTATTAAACCTTGTTAAGAGATGGGTGAGCACTATCTTTTTAATTCTAGCTCGAAATTTAATAATTATGTAAAATGGTAATGTCGACAAAAATTAAAAATTCGTGATTTTCAGTGACGTGTACAAGTAAGGTATGAGCGTTTTATGCATATGAATTTAGACATGTTTGCATAATATAAAAGTGATATACATAAGTATGGAAACTACATAGTATCTATTTTCCATTTCAAGCTAATCTCCGTTGTGTTTCATCTAGTATTAGAAGGGGTTGTCAGGTTTAGTTTGGATCCAGAAGTCAGAGTGCATAAAATTAAAACAGTTTATGTGATTTAAAAAATTCATTACGTAAGGCAAGTTTGAATACATACTAACAATAATATGTAACATTTTTCTAAATGCCAATAATTGTACTCCAAGTAGGAGTTTAGTTAGTTTTAGTAGCTTAAGCATCATTTTTTTCTTTTCGCATCAAAATATCGGCACATTATCAGCTTGTCTGTAAATTTTTAACATGATTTTACTTAGGTTCTAAAAATGTCAAAATTCTGGACCTTAATTTAGACCGATGATAGTATTGCTGGCTAAAGAGTAACAATATTTGTCAAATCTTCAGAAATATTTATGCGCAGATTCATTAATTATTGTGAAGTTAAGTTAAAGTTATATAACGAAGAATAACGGCTCCGCCACTAAATTCTATTTTGAACGATCATAAAACCTTTTCCAACGCTACATTATTTCGGAACACAAGCCTTACAGAATAATTACGTAAGTTATAAACACTTCTCTTTCAGTTCAGAACATATTTTTGTTCAACTTTGACTGCAATTGATTTGCAATACACAGTATATTTTTAGTTTCTTATGCCACTTGAAAATGAAAGTCAATGTACCTCTCGTCGTTTTATGTGACTCATCCATTATGTAAGGCTATGTAAAATAATTTTAAACTGTAACTTTGCCTAATCGAAAGTAATGATTGCATAAAAATTAAATGTGCATAATTTCTATTGATCTGTCTTGTTATATAATAATACCTTGATACCCAACCTAAAAATATCAAAACTTGGGGAAACTGGCTGAAATTTCATACCCCTATACGAAGGTATTTTCATAAGTAATGATCGGACTTTGATACCGCATATCTCAAAAACTACTTGCTCGATTTAGTTAATCTCCATATCACAGGATAGCTTAGAAAACGGGCTTTTTGATAACGTATTGACTTTAGCAGTTGAAATTTGCTGTAACGAATACCGGGCCTTGATATCCAAGCCATGCAGTTGCACTTTCATATGAATTTCAGAATGCAAGTAATCTGGGAAAACTTCAATATCTTTTCAATGGACTAAAACAATATTTTTGGGGTAACGTGTGACTAGGGATGAAGCATAGCTCTGTCATAATGAGTCTGGGCCAAAGTAATAGTCGTTACAGTGGTTTTCGGCTGGCGCACAGCCAGCTTTACGCAAGAGTATACGAAAAGTTTTGCACCGGCAAGAATACAGAGCTTGTTTTCCAGGATAGGAATGGAGTTTTATCAGCGGAGTTTTAATATTAGGGTGCTACATTTGCCGGACAAGACTATTTCGTTAAAATATGGAAACTAAATGTAGCTTACGTCAAGGAACGTGGTCATGAGAAATGAGGTGACTAAGTTTTTCAAATGTATGACAATACATGCTGCCGCATTTGGATGGTTCCCAAGACCAACCTATATGACATCTGAGTAGATGAACCTTTTCACCTTCTCCACAACGTCAACATTGCTTTACCCAATCACCTTTTCTCTCCAAAATTAAAGAAATGCATGCGTGCGAGAAAGTTTAACTCGCTCGAACGAAAACGACGAAATGAAAAATCTGAAAATAGACCACTTTGATATTAAGGCCCGGTATTCGTTACAGCAAATTTCAACTGCTAATGTCAATACGTCATCAAAAAGCCCGTTTTCTAAGCTATCCTGTGATATGGAGATCAACTAAATCGAGCAAGTAGTTTTTGAGATATGCGGTATCAAAGTCCGATCATTACTTATGAAAATACCTACGTATGAAAAATTTACAAGAAAAGCTGTACACGAGCTATCAACTTTTCTAGAAGGATATTAAAAGAGTAAGTTCAAAAAATTCAATGGATTTGGTACTATTGTATGTCATTTTAAGAAAACTTAGTTTTCTTTATAACATTGCATAAATGTTTAATTTATGAAATAAGCATTTGAAAATGTATCAAGCTATTGTTTAAAATATATTGGAACATATAAACTTCAAAATATCATTGCAGGCTAAAAATCAGTATACATACATATGAATATAGTTAAGTACTTATGCGTTAATTTAAAACAAGTTGTGAAATTGGTTACATATCTTCATTTTTTTTTCGAATTCTAAACAAGGTAAACTTAATCATTCTGCATAGCTATGTATGTACCTAATAATACTTAATATATAACTAACTAAACGTTTTGAGCATTTTCAATTGGGTAGTCTTGTTCAATAAAGGTGTTGAAACTCTGTTTTTATATATTTTCCATACGCTTTTATGAAATAAAAATTACATGTTGACGCAGCTGTTCAATAACTGACAGTAGGTACTATTTGCTGAGTACAATTTTATACGTGCATATGAATATAATTTATTTAATATAATGCATATATTATTCAGCTCAAATGCTCTGAAAATAACGGAAGACAAAATATATAATGATACATTTAAATATTTCGACAAAATCCAATATTGCTAAATTTTGAGTCGTTTCAAGTATCTTACAGTAACAAGATATAGTATGAGAATATTCTGTTACTAACATTTCACTAATGCACTATGTAAGCTTCTCAAATAAACATCATTAGATTCTTTCCGCACCAAGCTTCTCAAAGCAAATCACGTTTTGAACAATAGGTAAACTTAAAGTGTTTGAGTATTTTCTAAATAAAGGAAAACATTTATCATAACAAGATAAATGTTAACTTGAATGGTAGAGCTAGTTTGCTAAAGACTTTAGAATTTCAATCTAAATTTACTTGAGGATTTTCCTGTAGCGTTACAACTCGTTTAAACTCTGCTTAAATAAAAGCGTCATTGGTAAAATATTTAAAGCCATATCAACATTCTTGCAAAATTTTACAGAACTTGTTTTTGACATTATTTTTTTTGTGACACGAAAATCATTTCTTGTGTTTCTATCAATACCTGTCTAACGAGACAAATAAAATCAGTCTAACTGTGGACCCTCCTGTTTTACCAGCCGTTTTTCAATTATCCGTTCCATTTTAGATCGTTTGTCGTCTTTTCACCCAAAAGCTCATACCAAGATGAATCCTTCAAATTTACTACTTAAAATCTTGTTTCCTTGGTTTTTCCTATAAAAGTATTTCTGGTGATTAGCTCTTAAACATAACAGCTTGACCAACACAGATTAATTCGGTAAATGATTTAAAAATGGAAGGATCTGGATTACTGACAGTCCTGCTACTATCGTCTCAATACCACATTGCATGGGGTAATCCAAATTTTCAGAATCCTTGCGAGAGCAACATTGTCTGGGAGTCGGTTGAAAGTCTTCTTCGTGTCTTGGATTCTGGAACGGAGGGTTTTGACATGTTCTTCTTCGACTTGACCTTCAGCCAATGCCCATTTTCACTCCAAAACTCGCGCTATTTATTCTTTCGAGAATATCGGAAACTGCTTGACTTCCAGTACCCTGTTAAATACCACCAACATAATCATCTTGTAGTACTAAATTCCACTGCCGGTGTGTATACAGAATACTTCATGATGCACTCAACCACTCTATTGATATATCCGTTACCAGAAGTTTTGATAGACGTAGAAGGTTTTAGTGCGGAGAATCTGTTTTCTGTTAGAGTAAGAAACTATCCAGCACTTACGATGGTACTCTTTGCAGCCAACATCAGTGAGCCTACTCAAGTTCACTACTCATTTCTTTGTAATATCTACTGTTCCCGGAGTGACAGCAGTGGAAAAGCAACATTCAAACTTTATGTCACATTGCAACACCCGAATCGTGTACATCAAAGACTTTTTCGCAACGCAAATCAAAGAAAAATTGAAATATTTGTAGCGGCAATGGAGGTGAAAGATTTAAAATCAACTTGCTCCAAGAGACTATCTGTGATGCACAGATATTGCAATAGGGAATTTATGGCTTCGGTGCTTCTTATACAGGTTCACAATTTCTCTCTGAACACCAAGTTGTGGAAATACGTTTCTTCAAAAAACAGTGACATAGACGAGTCGTTAAACGGACAGTATATTAAAATGGACACGGCCTATCATGATTACACAGATATTTTCTACCGGAAGCTCGTGGGATTAAGCTCCACGGAAAACCACGCAAGCAATGTTATTTACTGTAAATTATCTCCGAATGTAAGATCTGAGGCGATTTTGGACTTTTTTACTTGGATCAAACCATTCACGAGGGAACTCCAGTAAGTGTTATCCGAGTTAAGCCTTCATACTCTGCGTACATATTACTCCTATAATAAGGTATAAAACCATGCTTTTACTTTTTCTGAATGGCTCGATTATTAGTTATAGCAGGCCCTAAAGTTCACAAAAATTGCCATGCCAACATATTTTTATGGAAGTTTTTGCAATGGTTTAGACGCGGTATAACAAATTTAGGGATGAAAACACCTTAAACGTTATTATTCGTAGAAAAAATTTGGTTGAATCTCAAAATTTTCAAATTTTTGCATTGGTCAAATTTTTATTAATTTAGCAAAGGGTCCCCCCTTTGGTTACTTTCAAATCCCCATGTTAAATCCTATTTAAAAATTTTGATTCGGTCAGATCGAAAAATGTTTCACCTTCCAATTTTAAACTAAAGGCCTATTCAGAAAAAGGGAGTAGAGCACGCAGGTACACTCATGAGTAGGAATAAACCCTGCATAGTCTTGGGGCTGAACTGAGTTAACATGTTCTGGAGTTCCCTCGTCAGTGTGGAAATTTGGTTGATTACGATTTCACTTTTCATTGGATGTGGAATCATTATTAAATGTGCTTTATCTTCAAAAGCATCAATAAGCTTGAATGAATCTAAAGACTCAACTGTCAAAAATTTTACACGTAGAATAGGCTCATACTCAACTCAACCTTGACCATTAGCATGATATTGATTAATGTTTTGTGGATGTTCATTTCTCTGTTTTACGGGAACGAGTTACTGAGTATTTTGGCAGTTCCGGATCCCCCAAAACCTTACCGAAATATTTTAGAAGTCCTAGAAATGGGATACAAAATTTTATGGCCATCCTACTATCCTCATCCGTGGGATCAATTTTACGAGGACTTTCGTGAACAAGGAATACTGAGCAGGTTGAACTCAAGCTTTTTTAGTTACAATTCAGGAACGTATTCAGAGTTTATAGGATATTTATCAGGAATGTGCGCTGAGCTAGTAAGGTCATATGACGACGTGTCCAGTTTGATTTTTAAAAAGATGCTTCGTGATTATCTGAATCATACAAACGCTGATTGCTACAAAACACCAGAGACATTTCGTAAGCATTCAAGGTATTTTGAAACCTACACCGTGAACATGTTTTGGATTATGCAAAGTTACTCGCGAATGGTTCAGAGTGGTATAATGGACAAATGGAGACATTGGGAATATTTAGGGGAAAAATACACATTTACAAAAGAAATTCCTAATTCGAATTCCGCAGTAGTTACAGAAGACCAGATTGACATAAAAAATCTACTTGCTCTTTCCATGATTTTAGCTTGTGTATTCATACTTTGTACAGTGTGCTTAGTAATTGAACGATTAATTCATCGCCATGCAATTAGGCAAGGAGTTTCAAAAATCTATTGAGACCAAGAAAGATGTAATTTCCAGAGAAAGTGTTTGACGTTACAGAGGAGACATTAAACATGAAGGAGCATTATCTGTTCGCAAACCACATAGATCTATCGCTACATGTACATATTAAGTGGAAAATAGTTTAATATGCGACGATTAATTTTGCATCTATGAATCAGACTTTTTTCAACTACGACTTGCATAAGTGGACACTATTGATACTACATTTAGATTGAATCAAAATGTTTGGATTATACCTTTACGTTTCTGGGAAACAAAACCTGTACAGTTCGTATGTTTAAATAAGCTATGTAAAGTTACATTAGGCGATCTATCTTAATAACGATGCGTTGTGGCGATCAATGTTACAAAAATTTGATCGTACGAAGGTTCTATGTATTTTGATGAATTTCATCGTTTATTTATATAATGTATTATTTAAATAATGTATCCGTAGACACCACGATGTTTTATATGATTTAATGTAATTGAATGTTCCTATAAGCGCCATCATAAGTTTGAATAGCATAGTTTAATAAATTGATTTAAAAAATACGTATACACATGATTGTTGTTTTTATTGGTAACTTTGCTCTACGTGTAAATAATGAATATTTCTAGTAAGCCAATCATTGAACGACATCTCATTCATAAGCCAGAGCGTAATTGACATATCATAATTCTCTTGCTAAAATAAGGTTTTTGGCATCCAATTACCTTAAAATTTACTGTTCAGTCTATAGATATTCAAAAGCACACTCTATGAGAGGATTTTATGATGACATTTGGAATCTTAATTAACTTATATTAAAAGTAGCGAACAACATTTGAGAAACTAGAGCATAAGTACAAAAGGATCTTCTTTCTGGTTTTAACGACCACTATCAAAATTATGTATTAGAAATTACGTAAAACCAAAACTTCTCCAAGATTCATTTTTGAAATTCTCTAGATTTTCGTTCATTTGCAAGTTTATGAATAAACAAATTCAATATTAAATAAGAAAGTTTCACTAATAATATTTATGGCTAAGAAGCGTAAGCTACCTGTTCATTAACCTGGAGACTTTACATTGTAAGAAGCCACAGTTGTACAGCAAAATGCTTAGTTTTACAGAAACTGAATAGCTTCCCAGTCCTTAGTTTGGCATTGCTCGTAGTTAGTAATAAAATTTTAGTTGAGTTTCTTTTACAATCTATCTATAAATATTTATATTTATCGCCATATCCATGCTACATAGACAATTCATTACAATTTTAAAGTTTACTCATGTTTGATATGCAAATGAATTCCGTTTATTTTCCGTGTTATTTTCTGCAATAAGAAAGTTTGGTGAAATAAGGATCTCGCACTTGACTTCTTTATTTCAAAAGTAACATTCTTACAAATTTCCTGATTCTTTATAAAGTAGGTTTATTAGAAATTAAAAAAGGTTATATGACAAATTTGACAGATCATTGTGTGACAGAATTTATATAAGTTAATCGAGTATCTAAATTTTATAGAATGAGCAAGTACATACTTCATAACGCATAACTTTTTTGTTTTTGAAATATCCAAAACCTTACAATATTGATTTTTCTCAATAAAGGATTTAAAAAATTGGAACTAAATTGATTTATGAGGCCAAATAGTAATTATAAATTAACACAGTTATACATTTTTGATAACTAATCGGTAATTTTGAGAATTAATTGTTTAAGACAATTTTTTTTCTTATTAAAATTACCAGATATCATTTTTGCAATACTTGCTCTAACAGTAATTCAGGAATAAAATGTATAAGAGCATATTCGAAAATTCTGCACGGTATTCTTCATGCACTGTCTTTTACTCCTTCCCCAACGAAGGCATCGACTCCCAGACTCTTGCAACTCTCCAAAGAAACTTCCTCCCATCCTGGCACTCTACTCCACAGAACTCTCAACGACTTATTTGTTCCAGACCAATTGATAAGCGTGAACTTCTTGAGATTGGGGCACGCTGCAACAATGTGGTCCGTGTTCGGGATTATCGCAGACCCACCTGCAGAGAACTGTAGTCGTAGCTCAGTAATTGCGGTTCGGGAAACATCCTCAAAAAAGAAGTTCAACTACTCCAAGGTTCCGGTAGTGTCTTTGCATTGAGCATACCTCCCATAATAACAGCTCGTACCTATGGAGTCCACGAGGATATCCAAAGTCTTTAAAGATGGCCAATCTGGGCGCATGAGCATGAGCATTTTGGAGGCTTCTCTCCTCCAATTCTTTATGAATTGTTACTGTTCATTTTACGACATTCGCCAAGCCAGTACAGATGGGGTGAACGAAATGAGTAGGTATTATGACTACAACCACGACCTCACTCTGATTCCCAGAGTGAAAAATGGGATCTCTATGAAAAAAATCTGGAGGATGCACAATTTTTCCTCAAGTTGAATTGAATGTTCGAAACTCTGTAGGACTGAATGTGGTGAAGTACGTGATTGAAATGTGGATTAGTCTGTAGGCCAATGACTGCTGCTTTCCCGTCTAGCTCAGAAGTGGCCACTGGAGAGGGGAACACTAGAAATGTTACATCGGGACTCGATGTCGATGGTGTACATGTTGTGTTCTTTTGGAGAAATTTTTTCGAGCCTTTGAACTTAATTTCCCATTTGGAACGACGATGACAACGTGGGAGCTGGGAACGCTTTTCAGGAAATCTAAGAGCAGAGTAATCTAAGAAATGCAAAGGACGGTGACGGTGATATGGAGAAATTGGCAAAGCGAATTATAAGTTTTTATTGAATATGGTTGATTTATAAAAATTAAATGTTACATTCAATTTTATACACACACGCAAATAGTAAAAATATTGATGAATAAAGGTTAAGATGGTTACATTAGTTTAAGAATCTGATAATTTCTTAACTAGTCACTCATGTATAGGTAAGTACATACAAAACAATATTATGCGACAGTTTTCTATCATTTAATTTATCACTTTAAATGCTTCCTTTTCATGTACAATTTTTTAATTTATTGGATAAATTAGCGTAAGATTATCTTTACTGGAAACAGTGTACACTTCCTCTGCATCTTAATTAGTAAACTAGACTATTATTGGAACTACAAAAGTAACATCGATGAAAATTAGGGGCAACGTGACACAGACAAAATCATTTGATTTTCCATCTCTACTCAATGCATCAATTAATTAATCAAGGTTAAACTAGTCATCATGTTGACTGGCTAACATAAATAGTTACAAACTCAACATTAAAAGACAAAATCAACAGATAATTTTACATGTCATGAAACTGATTTTCATCTGACTGATAAACTCTTCATAACTAACGCTATCGTATTGAACAATTATTTGAGATGAAATATATATACAAATACGTCTTCTAGATTTTAGTTAGCACATAATTAATTCGAAACAGTTGTAGATCTCGCAGCAGGTCTCAAAACAAGCTCTTCTTCAATCCTTCCTGCAGCGTCTCCTTGTCAGATTGGGCGTAAGTGAAGACGCAGCTGGTGGCGCAGGAACGCAACGCTTCCTTCACGTCCTCCTCCACCTTTTGGGAATCAAAACGGAAAATAATCTCAGCATTACCTATATTTTGAATGTAGTAAAATGTTTTCTGAATAGGCAATTAACTTACGTGGTAATTTGTAATATGGAGGTACTGAAGACAGGGAACTCGCTGAAATCCAAAAGTAGCTGAAGCGTGACCGAATGACCTTGTGATCGGAAACTCCTCCCAGTTGCTGATAGAGATGCGTCGAATATCTGATAATGTTTGAATCACTAATTAAAACCTTATATCACCTTGATTTTAATGATAATTAAAATTATAAGCGTAACTCACGCGTCAAGAGTGATACATTCGGTGTCGTATTCCCAGGTTCTTCACGCATTTGCAAAGAACGCATCTCTTTCGCACAAATGACCTCGTCAGCACCGAGTCCAGTGATTCCAGCATCATCCAGCAAGCTATCGAACACATTCAACTCCACAAGCTTCGTCCAGCTTTTACAGACCACGGCAAACATTTCGTTGTTCAGCGATATGGTGACTTTCTCCACGTTCGGGAAGATCTTGACCACCTTCTCCAGATCTTCTTTGTCCAGGTGAAATGCAAGATGGAGTTCAGTGCACTTGTCCAACAGAAGGCCACTCATACTTGCGCACCACGAGTCACAGGTTCCCTTGAAAATGTTGTCATGACGACTAATGTCATCCTCCATTCCATAAATGGTCAGCTTTTTGAGGTTTGGCGTAGACTTTAGGAAGCACGGATTAGAAAAGACTCGTGAGCGCTGAGTGAGTTCCTCAAGATTCTTGGGATAGTTGTAGTTTCGGAAAATGAAGCAGGGAATTAAATAATCCTCACCTGGAGTTCGAAAAAGCTCCAGTTTCCTTAACGTTTCCTGTTGGTTATATAAGATTCCATAACGAAGAGTATCGTGGGCGTCTTCAACACGTCCATCCAGGATTACTGCCAGGTGCTCCAGGGACAAGGGACGGATCCAAAGAATGTTTAGCAGTGAATATGGAATAATAAGAGGTGAATGTTCCACCGGCTGAACGATTTCCAGATCCTCGATGCCCTTCAGTTGCAGTTTGTTTGGATCGTGAAGCCTAATTCTGTACACCACTTCGAAAAGCTTGTCCGAATCATACCATGTCGATCCTGGAAAGCTGCGCTCTTTCTGAATCAATGCTTCCAAAGCTGGGAAGTGGCTCAGGATCTCCATCCGAGTGATCCCAAACGATTTTGTGCTGCGTGGCAGCGTCAAACGCTTCAGATTGAAATTCTCTCCAAACTGAGGCTCCACCCATTCCCAGGGTTCGGGAATATCCAGACGAGAGTTCAAGACTTGTATGGGGTTCAACAGCGTCAATTGCTTCATGTTGGGGCAACTCTGGAAAAGAACTTTTCGGAACTCTCGAACATTCTTAAAGGTGACATTCTTCAGTTCCAAGGCGCTGATCTGCAAACCGAAGCCCTTCATGAATGGGTTGAGATTTTTGACCCCTCCAATGACAAAGGAACCGGAGTACGGCTTGAACGAGCCATTATTCCTTTCCTCCCTCTTCACAAAATTCACGAACCTCGTCATTGGACGCCGACGGTCTCCTTCTCCAATCACTTTGACCTTTGCCAGGGCCCTCCACTGTTTCAGCGAGTTCTCGTACCACAGTGTCGACACCAGTCTGCAAGAAGTCAGCTCCTGGAACCCACAGTACTCGAAGACATGTTCCACCACCTTCAAAATAAACAAAAAATCACATAATTTCCATTAATTAACCGTTTGGAATCACCTAATTACGTAATAAATTTCTCACATAATTCACACTCACATAGCCAAATATTACTAACTTAATCTACGCGGAAACCATGTGTTTGTGAAACTTACCCCTGGAATTAGCAAGGGGTGCAGGTCCCCAAAGGGATTAGGAACACCACCTCCACCCTCCAAATCCATTTCTCTCTATCCCTCCAACAGCTTCAAATTGAATTTCCAATTGACAAAAAATTAATCAACTACTGATTTCACTTTCACCCGTCACCAAATTAACTTTCTCCAAATCTAAGTATCAAGTGTCCATTTGAACATGAATTGCAAAAATTTAAAATTGTCTGTTAGCTCAAGTCAGTCAGCAGTCAGCAGAAAAACGTGTCCTTGCGTGCTCAGCAGATGACTCATCACAGAGTTGGGCGACTATCGGTCGTGGGCTACAATGGCTCCGGCATACAGCATATTTGGGCTGCAATGAAATCCCTCCAGGACAAAATTTTAAAATTGCCCCTCAGGCTACCAAAGTTCACTTGGACCATTAATGTTCTTCATTTAAAAAAAAGAGTATTCTCCTCCATAAATTTCTAGCAAGAACGAAAACGAACTAAGAGAAATTTCTTTTGAAATCTGAGTTAAAATAATATGTAAAATGAGTTGTTAAAATCACCATGACTTAAATTAAAGCTCAAGTTCAATCAGTTTTTAAAGCCTAAATTTTTTGGTGACTCTCTCTATTTCTCAAATTAAGAATTACGTCAAAATACGCCAAAAATCTCAATTTTATTCCTCAACTCACATGTTAAA